>JAHVYB010000177.1:2862-105414 GCA_020623695.1 Calonectria henricotiae
GTCTCTTTGTTGTCCCCGCTTCAGGTCTGTGTCAAATCTACCGATATAACATTTCCCCAAACCCTCCGCCCACCCGGACCCTTCCCGCCCCCGCAGGGGGCCCCCGGCCCCCCCGGCCCCGGCTCTTTTCCCCCCCTTACTTCTTTGGTCCCCATTTCTCCTTCCCCCCGGCCTCACCCTCCCCCGCCCCCCCCCTGCCCCAACCACCTGGGGTTGGGGGATCCCACCCCCAACCCCCCCCCCCCCCCCCCCCCCCCCTCCCCCGTCCCCCATCTTGTTACATATCCTGTCCTATCATGTCCCATACCGATGTGCCCTGCTGTGGCCTATCCCGCTCCATCATGTCCCATGCCATCATCTCCAGAGAGCTTTCATCCACTCTATTACTACTTTAGATATCACCTCCACTCCACCTCCACTTACCTTCACCCATCTGTTCCCTCTCACTCTCGTCTTCTCCTCTTCCGTGATCCTCGTCCGCACGGCACACATTCTTCATAGCCATCCCTGTTGACTCCGGTTCTAAACTTCTTGTCTAAATCCAGACCCTCCCCCAGGCTTTTGTTCACTCCCCTTCTTCTCTTATTTACTCTTCCTTCCTGTCACAGTCACCACTTACATGTAGTGACTAGACTAGACCTACATTCTACATTCTGCACTTCTTCTCACTACCTCTGTTTGAAAAATTCCCCTCGAAATCTTCTCAGGATCCCGCATTTATCCCCCGATACTTTCGAGTCCAACTCTGGCAGCATAACTCAACTTGGAACACCACCACCATTTGCTCTGATAAGTGGCTCCAATCGCATGTTCAGAATCTCAAATTCAATCACATTACGTTTGAACGCCGATAGTGAACATCCGGACGATACCCTCTAGCTTATAACCATCCCATACAAGCCTCACCGTATATAAGAACCGCCCACCATGACGGCATCTCTTGCGCAACAAACGGTCGCCACCAAGGACCCCTCGGCAGTTCGTAAGCGCAGAAGACGCGCTCCTGCCGGCGGTGCCTCAGACGATTGCTTCTCTTGTTCCAAAAAGAACATCAAATGTGATCGCCGGCGGCCGTATTGCTCCCAATGCCTCGAAGTCGGTAGCGAGTGTTCTGGGTACAAGACTCAGTTGACTTGGGGCGTGGGAGTCGCCAGCCGTGGCAAGCTTCGTGGACTGTCTCTACCTGTCGCGAAGGCGCCTCCCGTCACCCGCGAGCCCAAAAAGCTCCCACCTGCACGCTCGAGATCAAGCTCAAGTATAATCATCACGAGTCCTCAGCAAGACGAGCCCGTTGTCATGCCCCGCGGGCCTATTGATATTCCATCTGCCGCACAAACACATGCTCACACACATGCTCACGTACACGCACACGCACACGCACACGCACACACACACACACACACGCACGCACACGCTCATGCACACGCGCACATTGCTTCAGCACCAACTACGCCCTACCCAATGGCTGGATATGACTATCTCTCAATGTCACACCCAGAGAACACTCCACCCTTGCCTCAAGGCAGCTGGGGGAGCATCACTTACTCCCCGGTTCTCAGCCACTCTCCAGATACCACTCCTAAATTCAACCGGTTTCCACTTCCGCTCGTGACCGAAGATCTCTCCTCATCAATCGACTCTCTTCACGACGTTGATTATCTTTCTCCTATGAGCCAGTCCTATACAAGAGAAGATATGCCATATGTGCACAGCCCGACCTTTATCTATGAGAACTACGCAACGGGAAACAGCTCGCCAGGACCCCAGAGCCCACCTTCTTCTTTGTACCTGGACCACTCGCGACAAATCGCTCCGACGTCATGTCCCAGCCTTGTTCATGCGCCTTCAGACCCAGGCTCAAGCATCCATTCTCACATGGATCAACTAGATTCACACATCGGCCAGAAGCTCGTCCAAGACTGCGACAACTTCAGTGAGCTCGTTCCGGCGCCTTATGCACCCTGTCTCTTCTAATATGTGGATAGGCGTCCCAGAGGCCGACGCCTACAGCACAAGTTACAACTCGGCCCCTCGTGTGTGGAGATCTCCCTCTGTTCAAGATGAGGACGCAAGGTCCTATCACTCGGAATTCGCACCGTCCCACTGGCCGACCACATCAGAGACTAAACCTATGCACATGAGTCAAGATCTGGTATCCAAGATGCCTTTCTTTATGGACTACTACGAAAATGTTATGTGCCCCTCTATGGTTTTCATTGATGGGCCGCAAAATCCTTTCCGGGGGCATGTTTTACGATTGGCTGGGAGTAGCCAGAGCTTGCGACACGCGATCTGCGCGCTGGCATCTTGTAATCTGCGCATGAAGAGGGAGCTTAGTCTCGGCCATGGTTATCGAGACCTCTCCGAGAAGTTGATGGCCAAACACGCAGCCGAAGCTGCCACAGACGCCCAACCACAAAACCAGTCACTAACGGAGGAATACCAACACCGCAACATGGCTGTCCACTTATTGAACAAACAACTCAACGACCCATCTCAATCGAACCAAGACTCTGTTTTGGCCACAATCCTTTTGCTATGCCATTATCGCATGGTAGAGTCTGGCATTGCAAAGTTTCACACCCAATTTGCTGGCGTAAATAAGATTCTTGCCCTACGATATCGGCAATTTGCCAACTCGGGGGACTCAACCTGGATGGAAGCGCTATTCACATATTTTGACGCCATTTCCGCAAGTACCAACGACCGGGAGTCTCAGCTTAATCCTGCCTATGCTCATTTAGAACCCGACGCCCTTACGCTACCCATTGGCGCCGAAAACCTCGTGGGGTGTGATCGAGAACTCTTCAAGACTATTCGAAAGTTGGGCCGCCTTAACCTCCTCTCACAGAACCGCCCAGTGCAAAACCCAAGGGCATCATTCGGGTCTCAAAATGTGGCGGTTTCTTCTCACTCACCTTCGTCAACTTACCTCAGTCCAATGGGCCACTTGCACAAGGATGACGCAACACCCGGAGCCGCACAAACTTACAAGCTTGGAGATTTTAGCAATAGTTTTATTAGCCACCAGTTCGACGGAAATGGCCAGGTCACAGGTCACAACGGAAACAATGGATTCGATTCCGCGACTCCTCCATCACCGACAACGTACGACATCGACCGCACTGTGTTTTGGCAAGAGTGGAAAGAGGCGCGTGTTGCACTGCAGGAGTGGCAGTTTGACGCCCCCTGCGTTGCAAACTCACTACCGGGGTCGCCGTCTCCAAGTCAGCTAAGGGATCTTCATTCACTCTCAGAGGCATTCCGATACGCGGCACTGCTATATACAGAGCGACTGGTGAGCCCGTCCCTGCCATCCAGCCACCAGAGCATTCAAGATATAGTAAGCCAAGTTATGTTTTACGTAACTAGTCTGGAGACGGGTAGTAGCGCAGAGAAGTTTCTGCTATGGCCACTGTTCATAGCTGGATCAGAATGCGTAAACGAAATGCAGCAAAGCATTGTACGAAACAAGTGCCACGAAATGATGTCCCGTTCCGGGTACATGAACAACCTGGCGGCGCTTGAAGTTTTGGAGAAGCTATGGGCTGGAGAGTGGTCCAGCCCGGACGGCTTACTTCATCCTGAATCCCAGGTGAAGGCACAACGAGGACCATTCAACTGGACAAATTGTATTGGGGGGCCAGGGGTGGAAGTGGAGTGGATGATGTTTTGAAATTCTTTATACTCAAAGAGGATGAGCATATATGGATGAGGCTCTCAGGGTTATTACGTGGGTACCGGGGTGAGGGTTCTAAGGTTAACTGGGGCAATTTTCATGACAAAGGAGCAAGGGAACGGGAAATGTGATTTTGTTTTTCCATTTGGATTGCTGGCAGCATCTGTTTGGGTGGCAATGTGATTGCTATGCGTTTTTTTCTCTTTTCCCTTGGTTACATTTAGATAACAGCGTGGGCGTCATGGCTGGCATACATGCACACATTTGCATTGACATTTTGGGGTTAGGTAGCTACCAATCCAGGCAGGATTGAAGAAGTTTGGAAGAAATATTCCTTGCATGTGCAGATTTTGACAGCCTTGCGATGCCCATGTCGGTTTGCTAAGATTGTGATGGGTGTGTTCCCCCACGCTGAATGTGGGCAAAAATCGACAGCCTTTCATCCCATCCACTACATCCCACATGTGCGCAAATGCTAGTATCTTTTGCATTGCTTTCATTCGTTGTTGATGCTGCCAGCCATTGCTGGCGGAGCCGGCCGAGAGCCTGAAGGCTCCACCCGCCGGTGAGCGGGACGGGCGATAAGCGCTGAGCCAGGGGAAAGAGGCGTACGTGTGATTGGGTGGGGGGTAAGAAAAAGAGTCCAGGGGATTGCGAGAGGTTCCAAAGGAAAAGAGTTGCGAGTGAGTGTGCGAGTTGAGTGGGTGTGAGAATAAGCACAACATGATACGCGTATCATGAATGATCGCTACGGCGAGTGTGCATTGCTTGCTTGAGAGGAGGGAAGGGTACTTTTGAATCGGACAGTGGCCGTTACTAGACTAGAGTTGCTGTGCCTGAGGGATGGGGGATGAGGGAGGGGGGAGCATGGTAACAACCAAAACAAAAAAAAGTTCCTACATTAGTTCGAATATGCAGTCGCTTTAGAAGGAGCAGGAATCTTTGCGTCGCGAACCAACGGACGGCGGGGGACGGGGGCTACAGGATGGAGTGATGCTATATTCGGAATCCCGTAAATGGCCTCTTCCGCATGCGCGCGCTGTCGCCGTGCGTTGCCAGGATATGGAGGAAGGGTGAAGGAGGAGGAGGAGGAGGAGGAGGAGGAAGAGGAGGAAGAGGAGGAAGGGTAGGGAGGGGGTTTGAACTTGGTTGCGGCTATCTATTTTGCCAAGGCATGTAACCATCCACATTCTCGAATCATCCGTTCTTTGTCCTCTAGGGCAGGGCCTCGAGCCAGGATTCCTTCAGGCTTTACCGCGTCGTCCGGGGGCGGGCTTCGTTTCTCAACCTCCCGCGATGAGGGGGGACGGTGACGAAGGGGACGAGGGAGGGGACGAGGGAGGGAAGGAGGGGGGGGAGGGGTGGGAGGGGTGTGTGAGCAAAGTGAAATGCCGTGTTCACCGCCGGGGCTCCGGGATCTTTCTTTGGCGAGGAACCAGGAAGGAAAGGGAACAAGCCGCAGCGGGAGGAAGGAATAAGAGAATGAGAACGAACCAGCCTGCCAGAGAGAGAGAAAGAGGGGCGGGATGCGAAATGTGGAACCTGGTCTCACCTCGAGATCGTTTCCACACGGGAAGACAAGGGCCTGACTGTGATACTCCGACTGGTCAGTCGATACGAGAATGATGATGCCATGCTTGGCGGGAAAAGGTCCCCTGGGGCGAGCATGGCTCGGAGAAAAAGAACAAAACAATACCATCACCGGCCAGACCCATATTCGATATCTCGCCTCTTGATAATGGCGAATAGACATGGGCGTTTGTCGCAACCAAGCCATTGAAAGTTTCTTAGTCAATCGGTCTTTGACATGGCTGTTTTTGCACCTATACAGATGAACCTTGGCAAAACTCTGTCAAATACGATACGGCCGTTTTCTATTCATAGACTCAACCAAACCAAACTTTGGCTTTCCTAGGCGCCTACCACGTTCTCCTTCGTCAGTCCCATCAAAATTATTCGTGTTGAGAAATCTATCCTCGCCATACCCCGTCACTACCTTGGGCGCCAGTCGTCAATTTTTCCCCCTCCCCCTTTATTTCTTTCATAATGCATCGGGTTTCAGTCACCATTCGGCTCGCCACTGTCCCGCCATTCTCCGAGTAGCTTGGGGGATTGGTCGCTAACCAAAGGTTGCTCATCCCATCCAGGATCAAAGTCCGAGTGGGAAGAGTGTGGACTCTGATCCATCATGACATCCTCAGTCTCGTCGTTTGTCTCTGCTTCCGGTTGACTCAGCCGCCTACCGTGCCCTGGCACAGGCGGAAGTTGCTGTGACACTAGGTCGGGACTATCAGGTGAAGGCGTCGCCTTACGCCGCGGTCCGCGATATCCTACGTTGTTCCAATTAGCAACATCATCGCGATGGTTAACGAGGCAGTCTCCCCTACCTTGACCTATCCACCTCGACCTCTGTTGTTGTTGGTGCAGAAGCTCCTTGCGACTGCGTAAGGCATCCCGTGTCACAACAAAATCCCACAGTCGCATGCCCCGCAGCTCCTCGATTCTCTGGTTTGCCCGAATCGGGTCTTCATCTTGCCGATATAGCACCTCCCAGATGCTCATCCCGTACTGGCAAGTCCACTCAGCAACCCACTGGATCTCTTCAAGCTGGGCCATGCGCGAGTGCTCGATGAGTCTATCCTCATGCTGCTCCCTGGATTGCAGGTTGGCGAGGAGTTCCTCGCGGTTGTCATCAGATGTCGGTGCGTTTGATATACTGAGTGCCTCGGTGCGAGTGTTCCAGGTACTGGACCGCGTCTCGGACTCTGCCGACCAAAAACGTAGGTGGCATTCCTCGCAGGACCAAAGCGAACGTGTTATCAGAAGGGCGCGCTGCTCAGACACGGGGCAGAGATCGTCGCAGTGCGCGGTGCAGCCGATTTTGAAGAGGATGTTGTGTCGGCACCGCAAGTATTGTATGATTGCGATGCAGCAGGGCATATCGTAGCCCTGTGTCCACCGCCGAGACAATCCCTCGGAAGGCTGTGGTTATCGATGATGTATGTATGGCGTCTAACTGATCAGGTGCCCGTTCGCCTCGCCGTGGTGAAGTGAAACAAAAATGAAGAGAAAAAAAAAGGCGGCGATGGTGGTGAAAGAGTCTCATAGAAAGAGGCTGCGGGCAGTTCTGCCCAGCTGTAATCAGCTCAGCCTTCTGCGCCTGTCAACCTTCTCAAGGGAAGCAGCCACAGAGCCTGAATCATTGCCTTTGTCTTGCTTGAGCTGCCTGCCCTGCATACGTACGTTGACAAGATGCAGACGCCACACAGCCTGAAACCTCTCCAACGCAGATGGACTGAGTTGGAAGTCCGTCGTCACACACAGCCAGGCTCCAGTTGCACGATCTTCGGCAGCAAAAAGTCATATCGCTTTTTCACCTCGCTTTTTCTTGTCATATTTCACTACTGTGGCCCTCCCTAGCTACAGGCTTGATTCTCATATTTCAATCTTTTTTTTTCTTCTTTTTTTTTTCAACAAGCAAACGTCCTCTTGCATTTTGTGATGCGCGGGTATCCTTTACACACCATCCTGTAGGTGGCAGCTAATCCTACACAATGAATCACTTCCCAAAAAAATAAATCTAAAAAATAAAGAAGAACACCCCCAAAGTGAAAATTGCAATCGTCAAACAGAAACAGGTAAAACGCTCAAAATACAAACCCGGGGGCAAGCTTCAAGCCCCCGCCCCCGGCGCGGCAATCGCCAGCTCGGGGAAGTACTGTGAAAGCTTCCGTGAGTTCTGCATCTCTGAACGTGCTACCGGCTCGTCGCTGTCGGATACTTGGTCCAAATCGGGGGTGTCGGGCATCTGGGCCGACCGTCGCTTGACTTTGATGTTGCCTTGTGCTGGAATAACCTTGGTGGTGGCATGCGTGACTACGGAGATCTGTGACTGCGACGACGGGGTGGTGGCTTCTCGCTCTCGGATCGATACGGGGGTCCTGGATCGGCGTGTGAGGTCCGGACTAAGGCTTCTCGACAGGCCAGTTGGCAGGGACGCTGTCATCATCTTACGGTATCCATCTAGGTCAGACTGGTGGTGACGATCGAGCGCTGCGGGGCTGGTCGAGTCACTCCGGGTCTTCTCATTCGAGGTCAAGCCCTTGGCCTGAACAAAGGCGCTGGAGCGGACGTGATGAGGGTCGCGCTCGTAGTACTTGTCGATGATGGGGTGAACCATGACGGTCTGCTTGTGAATGGTCAAGATTGAGTTGGTCGGCACATTAACCCAGTTTTCTGTGTAAAAGTCAGTATCGTGGCATTCGTTAGGCCTGGCACGGTGCCACAAACCTCTCTCAAACGTCAATGGCTCGCTGGCGACGAGGACAATGTCGGCGCCCTTGTCCTTGCGCTCCATCTGATACTCTCTGTTGTTTGGGGCCGCCGTCCGTGTGACCCACTGCGTTCCCGATGAGTAATACAGGCTGGCCGCTTCATCGGTAGAGCTGCTGATGTACCTGGTGCAGATGACGCTGTGCCCATCAGTCACGGCAAAGTTGAGGAGACTTTTTGTGTCAACGTCCTCAGACTGGAGAACGCTCTCGGGGATCGAGTCCGTCATTTCATTAATCTGTGCAATAGTACGCTCAACGGCCTTGCGCAGAACCGTAGGGCCGAATCCCGTGTCGGGGCATGCGCTGGGATTGTGGCCGAGGCGCTCGAGAGTATCGAGGAAGAGGGCGAACGCCCACTCGCTATCAGTGTTGCCCTTCACGCCAATGTACCACTTGTCGGCAAGCCGCTCACCGAGACGGCGCTTGATGTGCTTCCAGCCGCCAAGACCGCCATTGTGCATCCACATAAGGCTGCCATGGGTAAAAGGGTGGCAATTGTCCTCGCTCAGAGAACCTTCGGTCGTAGCGCGCACGTGGCCAAAGATGAGGCGGGAGGCCGTCTTGGAGGCAATGCGTTGGAGGTTGCTGCAGTTCCAGGCGGGGATGGTCGAGGTGAAGAGACAGGGCGCGGAGCCAAGCTTGGGGTCGGTATAGAAGCCTATGCCAAAGCCATCGGCGTTGTTCTGGCCACGGCGAGTATCCTGTTCGAGATCATGGCGGTTAGGAGAGGGGCGATCGAGGGGTGGTGGCTGCGAGTGGAGGGGTGACTCACCAGGCGCAATCGTGAGTCAAAGGATTGCTTGAGGATGGAATGAGTTGGGTCGAGGATTAGCTTGGACAGGAGAATCTCGTCGCTGCCCTTGTAGACCTAGAAAAGGGGGAAAAGCAGAGTCAGTAAATGTTGAGCTCCAGGCTCAAAGGAGCCGGGGTCGGAGGGTGACGCACCAGAAACCGGCACATGGTGAAACAGCGTGTGCGCGCAAGGATAGCTCAGGTAGACGATTGGAAGTGTAGAAAGAAGGATACGAGGTAAGAAAGAAGAAGAAAAAAAAAGGAGGAAAAGTTGTCTCCCTAATAATAAGAGACGAAGAGATTGCTGTGGTGTGCAGGAAAATGTTGCACAAAGTCACAGGAGAAGTAATGGTTGAATCAATATGAGATATGACACCATTGGTTTGCTTTTTAGGCTTGTGTACGTAGTGCGGTGGACGGGGCCACGGGCTGTTTAAGACAAGGCGGCGGGTGACATTAGTTGGAGCCAATGACAGGATAAGCAAATTGGCATAAATTGAAAAAAAAGGGTCTGGAGTACGCGATACAAAGGAAAGTGATTTATAGGGCGGCAGTAGTGGCATCAAGGAATAGTGAGTCAGGCGGGAGAGCAGAGCATCCGTTCCTATGTACCTGCTTGATCGGGAGCTTCGCGTTCCTGCGGGTTGCTTCGCTGCTGCTTTGGTGGCATCACTCGCGCACCTTCACTCGCCGTGGTGCCACCACCATCATCTTTAGCCTGGGTGAGAGAGAGAGCAGCGGGATGCCACCTACAGCCGCGTTCCAGTGAGCGCGTGTGTGTGCTGGATGACAGACCCAGACTCGACCTGTGGCGTGCGCCTGCAAGTGTGCCATCACCTTCCAGGTCGAGCGAGGCAGGTTCCGTCATGACGACCGACCGCTCCGGGGATGGATACGGTGCTCCCGGCGCAGTGGGCTCCGCGGGTGGACCCAATCTGGGTTTGACGTGACGGCTGAGACCTGGCATCTGGGAGTAAGAAACCTTTTTCGAGAATTCCAATCGCTCACCTACCGATTGCCCTTATCCCCTTCCAGACGCCGCACACTACTGGCTTCCTCCTGCTGGTGGAATTCCAGTGCCGTTTGACGCTCCCTTTGCCAGACGTGTCACGTCACGCAGCCCCGGGGAAGCCTAATGTTTCCTTCCCTTGCAAGCCCCTTCCCCTGATCAGTGCTCGTCATGATGCCATCGTTTCGATGGGTCCCTCCCCTAATTCTCTCCCTCTCTCAATTTAGCTCAGGTGCGGCGCTGCCCCGAGCTCAGCTCCAGGTCTGGAACGCAAGACTAGCAGTGCCGTGTCTCTGTTGCGTGGCGGTCTTTAGCGCCACAGCGTGCCGCTGCAGAGTTGCTTTAAAATGCCCCCCAGCTTCCAGGGCCCAGCCTGGTCCAAGCTCCTTGCTGTAGCCTTCTGCATCCCGCTGTGACAGCGCTGTAGCCACCTGTGGCGCGCCCACTGCGGCGGTGCATTTTTTCTTCAATTTTTTTTCAAATTTTTTTTTTTCAATCTAATGCTTCAACGCGAACTAGTCGCCCATCGCCAATTTACACGCTCCGCGTCGCCGCGACCGCGTCCGCTATCTCCACTTTGCTTCCGCTTCGGCCTCCCAGCCCCGGCTATTTGACACTCTCTACGCTATGTAAAGTCGCTGGCAACCCGTTGCTCCGCAAAATTTCTTCATTTCCGACTTTGACATGCTTGAATCTTCCTTATCATAATATACTCTTGTCCAATCTTGCTTGTGCATATATTGCATCATCCATCTTGATTCTCTAGTAGTGGAAATATCCCCTCTGCTCTCAGGAATAGAGAAGCCTAGCTCATCACCTCGGCGACAGCACCTCTTCCACGCCATCCTCCTCCATCAACGGCCCCCATCATGTCGTCCTCGCCCGCTAGTGCCAATGGCTTTCTCTCGCCAACCAGCACATCTCGAAGAAAGGAGAAGCGTAACCCTTCCATCACTCCTCGACGCTTCGGTCGCTTTTTTACTCCCCGATCCAACCTCTGTCTTACCCTTCCCACCAGTCGTCGGATTCTCGGCGGTCTCGACTCTTCTACCACCAACCGACAGCCACTCTCACCACTGTCCCTATTCAGCGATCCCCTCGCATCAGACCCAGTGTCTCCCTCATCCCCCACGCATCGGTTCTCCAGAGATGAAAATGAGTCAAGGAAAAGAAAGCTTGAGCAGGGCAGTGGAGGACCCGTGCCTAAGAGACGTGGTGTCCTCTCCGATATGCCACCACCTCCTCTCAACTTTTCAACCCAAACCAGCCAGCTCCCCGAAGACGGAGATATCTCGCTATCTGCTATCAACAGCAGCCAAGAGGATCTCTCTGATCGCCGCAAAGCTACTCTGGTTAGTTCATCTCCGGTCCATTCGATTTGTCTTTGTCTAACGCCCCAAACAGAGCCACTTCTTCAAGGCCAGCCGCAGCGGCGTCCGATCTTCCAAGGACAAGACAATCACTGAGCAGTCGACAGTCATTTCCACAGTCTCGAAAACTGAACTTGTATGCAACATGCCTCACGCCCTCGCCTGCTTCACACCCCCTAACTATTGTTCAGGTCTTGGAAGGATATGAACCTACTCCTATTCGAAAATTTGGCAACCGAGGCCTCAGCGCTCAACTCCTTGACCGCGAGCATGGATACTCATCTCACACAGGACGCCAATATCTCGCCTTCCCAGCCGCTGACCACCGAAGAGAGACAGCTTCATTCTACAGCCGCAGCTCCGATGTCCACCAGGTTGCCGCTCACGACGGGCGATCCAACACGATTCCCTTCAGTCTGGCAAGCTGCCACAACGCCTCAGTGACTGCGATTGGAGATGAAGAGGGTTGCGTACGCTTCTTCAAGACGAACATGACCAACAACCCCAGCGAATCCAAGGTTGATGCCCACTTCCGGGTTCACGACAATGCCATCATGGACCTTGCATTCTCTGAAGATGATATGCGTCTGGCTACGGCTTGCGGTGACCGAACTGCAAACATTGTGGATACTGCCACTCAACGTGTTGCCGTTGAGCTCAGCGGTGGCCACTGGGACTCGCTGCGACAAGTCAGCTTCCAGCCTGGATCTTCCGAAGGAAACGTTCTCGCTACCTCGGACAGATCTGGACGCATTCAAGTCTGGGACTTGCGCTGCTCTGTCACCCCCATGAACGCCTTTTCAACCCGTGGCCCACAGGGTCTTGTTCGCAGAAACCCTCGGCTCGAGGCCTTTTCGGCCCGTACTGTCAACACTCTGGACAACGCCCATGAGCGTACTTTCCAGGGTAAAACTTCTGCTGCCTCTGTCACGGCCATCCACTGGATGCCGATTGGCCGAGAGCACCTTCTTCTCTCCGCTTCCGAGGCCAATGCCTCAATCAAGCTATGGGACACCCGATATGTGAAGCCTCGACGACAGGCTGAGGAGACACCTCTCGCCGTGACTCTTGAGCCCACACCCCACGCTTGGCGACCCTACGGCATAACTTCTCTTGCTCTCAGCTCCGATGCCGCACGCCTTTACGCTGTCTGCAAGGACAGCACCGTTTACGCCTACTCCATGCCCCATCTGATGCTCGGCCAAGCCCCCGAGCTCATGGATGGTGCCATCAAGCGCCGACCTGCTGGCGTCGAAGGTCTAGGCCCTATCTACGGCTTTAAACACGAGTCCTTCCGAGCCCAGTCCTTCTATGTCAAGTGTGCCATCCGCCCCAGCCGCAACGCACACTCCTCGGAGCTTCTCGCCGTTGGCAGCTCCGATTCTTGCGCGGTCCTCTTCGCCACGGATGAGCGCTACCTCCGCAGCTCCTGGGCCCAGCGTGCTCATATCCTTGAGGATCCTGACGCCCCTGCTCCTTCCCAGTCCTTCTCCTCCTCTTTCTCCTCCGCGTCTGCGTCCCCCCCTATCCCCATCTACCGTGCTGGTACTCCCCTGATCCGCGGTCACTCGCGCGAGGTCACCACCCTCTCCTGGGCCCACGATGGCAAGCTCGTCACCGCCTCAGATGACTACATTGTCCGCCAATGGCAGGAGGACGACAAGTCAGCACGACACTTCCGCCAGGTGGGCGAGTTTGGTGGTGAACGACACATGGCTGGCTGGGCCGATGTGGATACCGACTGGGATGCCGAGGATGATGAAGAATAATTGAGATGGTTGGGCGAGTAAATGGAACCATTGTTCAAAGTATATTCATGTTCTTTTCTTTATATTATACCCCAAGTCCCACCATGGCATTGTATACATGGATCGGATTGATCTTTTAGCGTTGGAGTTTTATTGGGCAGTTTAGATCAGTAATATCTGATCGGGTCATATATAGCATAGCATAGTATTCACGATTAAACGAGTATGATACCTTGTACAAGCACAAGCCAGCCCCGTAATCATCAATCAATGTCATATATTAAGTGAATTCGTAGGTTTTCTGTCGCAGTGGCCTTGCGCTCTGAAGCAAGCAAGGGGCTCTATCTAGGATTCGTGTATTCTAGGAAAAGCAGCATAACTCCGGGCTTTAATCGTATTCCCTTCCCAGTATGTCTTCAGAATTTGCCAGCGTGTTGTAACACTCAACATACCAATCATCATACACCATGCCTTTGATCGAAGCAAAACATGCTCGCTTACTACAAGCCTCCAGATCCACGCCCCGTCATGACAGCCCCAGCCACGAGAGCCCCAAAAATCACTACCAGGAGCCAAGTTGGTATCCGAGTGCCAGACAATCTCTTAGATACCGTCTTAAGGCCATCGCTTAGGTCGGCGAGGGCTTCATCCGGGCTAGTTGTCAGACGAACAGGCTTTGCAGAAGGCTTTTCAAATCTAATAGACTTTGACATGGCTGGACAGAGCGCCACGCCATCATAGTCCGAGACGCGAGGGTGACCCCCATGCTTGTGTGTTATACTAGCTCCAGCAGAGTCGGCCAGCCGACTTGCTGCAGTTTGTTTTGTGGTAGATACGCCGTCGCCATCAGAGTTAGTTGCTTTCGATGACTTCACTCCTCGCTCTTTGGTAACGACGACACTGTCGCGGACACGGCTACCAGGGGGGTTGATCATGCGGGCAAGGACACGGAATGCCACGAGTCCCTTAGTTTCTAGTGGTTCCGTAGAGGCGCACACAGCATCCAGCTGATAGATCACTGATTCCACGTTCTCGAAGAGGTGTACACCTTCTCTCAGAATGTCATCCCTCTCCTCATCAGTCAAAACGCTCTCAAGATCCAATAGCCGTTGCTTAAACTGTCGTTTGAGATCTTCTCCGTCCTCATTGGATTCAAATTCAAAGAATCGCAGAGGCATCTTTCCCGTATCTCCACAGCGCTCTCCGTCGGCCACCCCAGTGGCCGGCTCGGCATGATTACTCACATGTCGGCATGGTAACTGACTGGGTTTGACTGGCGAAGGTGGTTTTTGCCAAAAGGAGTCGCCAAGTGCCCGGAATGATGCTCTCATGTAGCGGCCACCAGAAAAAAGTGCCATGTGTAGAATATAGGCATATGCTACAAGCACATGGGGTCTGTACTTAAATGCAGTCTCCATGTGCAGGATGAACTCTCCAAGCTGTCCAGACTGTCCAGCGGTCGCCAGCTGCTCCTCGACGATATAGTTGGGCCATCCAGTTAGGGAGGCAATGTCTTGTTTCAATCGCTTTGATCGCATAAGATTAGGCATGTACAGTTTCTCGATGAATGCGTATATGCGGGGGTTGATCGTTGGTGGTGCACTTGTGCAGTATTGAGCTCTCTTCTCTCGAGAGGATTGTCCACTGTCCTGGCTGTCTGGTACAATGAATGAGAGATCTTCTACCGAGTTTTCGGCCAGGATAATTTGCCACCGCTCTTCAAAACACAGATATATGGGTGCAATGTGGAGGAGACCGGTGATGTAGGAGGAGGGGTCTGTCGAATATGGCGGGAGAGCGAGAGCAACACGGGCTGTGATGAGCTTATTCACCGTCGCATGTTTGCATCTCGTGGCCATCATTATGGACTCTGCAAGTGTACGCTGGTGGTCTGGATTTTCTTCCAGTCGTTCCTGGGGAACGGGCGCTGAGCTAGATACCGGCGCCATGGTGTATAAGACGCTCCAGGTTTGGGGTTTTAGCGATGCAATGCCAGGGACACAAGGCTTCTAGGACGAAAAGGGTGTTTTTCCAGCCCAAGTAAAAGAGGCAAAGTCGCAAGGAAAGCACTCTATACAGATAAAACTGTACCGTGGGTGTAAGTATGCAGACTGGTGATGGGTGTGCCTGGTGGTTAGGAGTATTGTATAGGACAGTTAACTCCAAAGCGCAGCTACCAAAACCCGAGCTTGATGGGGGATCCAGTCTCCAGAGAATCTTGTGACTAATATGGAGTATGGTGAGGATCTCTTTCCTCGAGCAGTTTGTCACGGCCACATGCTTTCTTTGTGTGGCGTCATAGAGTCCTACCGGTGGGGGTTTTTTTTTTTGGCAGCACAACGTCCAGCCCTGACTACCTGTATAATGTCGATAAAAAAAAACACGCGTGTTCGCTCGCATTTAGACCAGGACGTGGGCTTTTTAAAAGAGAATACAATTTAAATGACTACGCATAACATAACAGCCTGCGCGATGTGCTGCCCAGAAACCAGGCTAATTGGCAATGGGGTGGACGCTCTATCCACCCCACCGAGTGTGCGGATCGAGATTTTGGTGTTGAATCGATACACCCGG
Source organism: Calonectria henricotiae (assembly GCA_020623695.1). Lineage (NCBI taxonomy): Eukaryota > Fungi > Ascomycota > Sordariomycetes > Hypocreales > Nectriaceae > Calonectria > Calonectria henricotiae. Next base: position 18,369 of record JAHVYB010000177.1, read on the forward strand.
ATATGTGGTTCCCTACCTCGATGGCGCCAGCACAGTATCGCCCACAGCGGCCCCGGTGTTGAAATGCGTGCTGCAAGGGAGGCGGAAATTTTATTTCGCCCCTTTATCTATTTATTGATTGGTATTTGCGGTTGAAGGAGCCGTATCCCTGGAACACATCATTGTCCAAGATAGGTCGATAGCTGCACACCAACCAGCTCTCAGACTTTGCCGAGTCGCAACCAGCCCATCAACGAGTGGCACATACACAATCTTCGGAGCCTATCAAATCCGGCACACACGACAAGATTCTTTCAGGGTCTGCTAGCATTGCGCTAAATGTTGTCTATACTAAAATATTGCAGTTGATCGTGAAAATGGCTGACATCGGAACCCATGACATCCACGCATGACTGGGCCATTCTCTAGCCACGTCCATCTCCCGCGATCCGCTCCGCCTGCGTGGGGCCACCCACGATGCACCCGACGATCATCGGGCATGATGCGCGCACTCGACTAAGTAGCTCAGAGAGCCAGGGACCGTGCCCTGGTAAAATCGAGGGTATCTGTCTATGTTCCGTCCTGAATTGTGACATCCACTCAAGACGCCCAAAACGCCCAAAACGCTCAAAACTCCAGCCCATATGTAACATCAAACAAACATTGCATCAGTACTAGACTAGACCGCCTTGACTTGTCTCTTCCTCATTATCACACCGCTTATCGTCAGCTTCGTGGCTATCGTTGTTGATGATGAGAAATGACATAAAAACTACCGTCGCCCCGACCCAGTAGAGAAAGCTCGAGTGCTGGCTGTACTGGAGCATTTGGCCAATCAACGACAATGGAATATTCAACGCCAATCCAACTGTGACGACCAACGGGGTAGTGAGTAGGAGTGCATACGCCCATGAAATATCACTGATGAACGACCCAAGTGCGTTCAACTACTCGGTTCGTTAGTCCTTGCCATGGCTGCGTTCCTGGAAATATACTCACAACAATGATGGTCCAGATCCTGCCAGAGGGGGGTAACTCAAACTGTCACGAACATCAGCCATGTTACACGTCGGTATGCCTCTCCACATGACTTACGGTTTCCAGCCCAGTCCAATGCAAAATAAAGAATATCGGCCACAGCAGCATCAAGTTAAAGAAACCCACCAGACCAAAGAATAGCTGCATGTCTACCCGATCCTCGTCACCCACCCTGTACTTCATGACTGTTACATAGGCACCGTAAACGATGGCACTGACAATTGCCATGGTGTCGCCGATGGCGATCTCGGCTGGAGTTTTGAGAGGGAACGACCCTCGGTTCTGGTCGTTCTGGCCCGACATGTCCACCGTGGAGATGAGAACGACGCCAATGAACGAAGCACCCACGCCAAGAAGCTTACGAGCTGTGAAGGTCTCAATCTTCATCATAGTGCAGAAGATGAGAGTGAATATGCTGCTGGTCGCTGACAGGATCGTGGTACTAGCCACGCTAGTGTACTTGAGGCATGCCGAGGAGAAGTAGTTGGCGAGGAACCACAGCATGCTGAATTCAAAACTGATATAGGCCGTTTCCCGGAAGCTCAGCTTTTCGGTTTGCATGCTTGGCGGCTCGATGTGGCCATGGCTGCCAGACAGCAAGCGCTCGCTGACGACATCGTCCTCGACCTCGACCATTTTCCCCTTGACAGCGCGGCGCCTCAGCCCTTTCCAGAGCTGGGCGACATCATGCCTCATGCCTCGAATCCCCTTCACGTTTGCGTATCTGAAAAGTCTCGGTACCAAGGAAACGGCGAACATGGATGTGTTGAAGTAAACAACAAAGAATGGCTTGTCGAAGACGCCGTCGGAGTAAATGTACTGCGCAGGCGAATTAGCGCTCCTTCCTGCAATCCCTGTAGTGAAAGGCGATAATGGCGTACACTGGACACAAAATTGTAGACTGTCCAGAGAATTACAGTCACCATCAGACACACTATACCCAACGTTCGCCTGGCGACCCCATCCAGCCCCAGCTTCGTCCGGAGCCCCTCCTTTGGCGGGGTTTCCGGCCGCGGCGATAGCAGAGGACTGCTAGAGGTCGGCACCTCTGTTGCCTCATCGTGGTGGTGTCTTTCGCGCGGGATCCCAGCACTTTCAGAAAACATTGCATCTGAGGATGCCATTATGGACCGTGTTGCAGTGATGCCCGCCGCCGTGGTATCGTGGTTGTTTCGCAAGTCGCACTGCCGCGTTGGTCAGTCCGGGGGGGGGGGGTCGAGATCTCGGGGAAAGGTCGTGTGCCGCGCACTCACAGGTCGGGGCCCTGGGTAGGTTTTCTAGTCGCAACAGCTTTCACGTAGGACCTCAGCAAAACGTAAACAAGTAATGATATCCCGACCCTGTCCGAGGTTCGGAAGGTGTCCAAGCTCCCCAGAAAGTGTCACGGGTCGCGCTATCAACACAGGCGGGGATGAATTTATGTCCCAAGACGAGTTGCCCGGCCCAACCCCACGCTGTACCCAATCTGGTAAATAGATTGCAGCGATGGCGATAACCTCCGCACGAGCGTTAGTGGGTCACTGACCGCCCTTCATTCAAGGGTCCAATTCAGGTTCTTGAGCTCACCCGCCTGGTAAATAGTTGTGAGTGATCACAGAGCGCTACATAATAATGTAGATCGTGCCGACGTAATGTGACTGACTGCGCGCCCTGTTTCAAGCGATCCATCACATGGTGCACGCCATCTATATGAATGGTGGTGCCGGAAAACAAGCCGCTGTCAGAGGGAACATTAAAAGCGGTTGGCTGCGCATAAACTAGCCGTTGCGTTCCGCGATTAGCCTAGTATTTGGTTGCGGTTAACTATCCAACGCTTTTCCTAAATTTATTATTCGTCAACCTGGACTTCACACCTGAATGGTAACCCCGAGCTGCCGGGCGCACAATGACTCGTTAGTGGTTGGAGGATGCGCCAGCGTTATCTATTGACCGTTTAGGGAAAAAGATAAACTCATAAGCCAAGAGACAAGCATAATTTTCAGCTGAGGCCTTCCGCAGCCACACTCCATCGTCATAGATAAGGACTTTGACTCAAAAATGCATACATATGATATAAATGTGAATAAATAAATAAATAAAGGTCCATTGACGACAGCTGGTGTCAGCAATAAGTGAACTGTCCGAAATGGTCACACACATTGTGCCCCCCCATCTCTGGCCCATGTCTCGCTTTAACTTCAGCACAAGACCTCGGCTTTTTCTTGCTCTCCGCCCCCCCGCTCGCTTCCCTCCCCCCTCATGCGCATACATAAATTCTACACCCCAAACAAACGAGTAAACGTAGAAAGGGTGAATGGGAAGTCAAGTATGGGCGATAAGACCTTAGTCTACAGTATTTTGGACCGGCATTCGTATTTGCATTGGTTTTAGCGATGAAGTATTTGAAAAGGCGAATATTAGAGTGTTTACAGAGGAATAAAAACATTTTCTATAACATAGAGATGTGGGCACCGTCATTAGAACATGGTCATTCCTACGGGAGTGAAGCTGTGGTAACCTTTGAACGCAGAATTAGACACATGATTTGAATAACGCGGTCTGATCAAGTGGTAGCACTATCTGTGCCATGACATCCAAGTTCTAAAAATAGCCTGTTCGGTAGGTGATGTCACTGCACTGTACTACTTGCTATATGTACACCTTCATTTTTAGGCAAAGCTGAATAGAAGTTGGAGGACTCAACACATGACTGCAGCTTCCAGCTTTGCCTCTTTAACATGAGGTATCGAAGGTTTACGCTAAAGTGATCTGTTCGGTAACTGGTCAAAAAAAATGCGCTTCGTTCAATGATTGGATAACTTAAATGTGGCATGTACCAAATACGTATCTGAATATGTACTCTCACCAAAATCTGTGCCTTCCAATGTGGTGTTTTCAAGCGGAGCAAGGCTGGGCCGCCCCCCCCCCCCCCCGCGGAGGGGAAAAAATATAACTTTACTATAAAATCCGAATAACATTTAAGCTAGGTTATTAGAAGCCACTATAAGCAATACATAGTAAGGCTATTAGAAGCAGGAAGCAGGGCTATTGGAAGCAGTAGGAACTGCAGCTTTGCCTATACCTAGGACGATGCTTAGCGCTCGGCATCAGGGTCTTGTAGAGCACAAACTCAACAATTGGCTGTGGGAGTGTCGATATTAGAATGAAGCCAATGGAGGTTACAGCTCATCATGTTTGCGGAATCAAGGCAATAAATAATGTATGTGACCAGTTGGGGGCAAAGTCACGCATTCTATTGGCGGATGAATTTGGTTTTAATCACGAAGTCTGGAAAACCATTTCCTCCGGCTTCATTCCCTTGCCCTCAGCCATGATTCCAGCTTGTACAAGAATATCTATAACCTTCTGGACTGTGTCGACCGAGACGGTGTTGAGGACGGCGGAGAACTCAACCTCCTCAAACCACTTCTCCGCATCTTCCTTGCTGTATTCTAGATTGTTAGTGATAAAGTCGATGGCCACATCGCGGTTCTGGCTGAACGCCGTGACGCTCGACTGCAGCTCCCGGAGCAAGTCGGCGACCCGCTGATCTTTGCCGCCCTGTGCCGTCTTGGTGGACGCGACAATCATCCAGCTGGGCCAGGGGGTGGGGATCTCGCCCGCGTAGGCAATCTCCTTTGAGTCGTAAAACTTTTTGGATGTGAAGAACTCCCACATGAAGAAGTCGGCCTCGCCCGAGTTGACGGCGTTGCGTAGGTTGAGGAAGTTGTTGAGCACGACAATGTCAGAGTAGGGTTGGGGGTTCTCGGGGTTGAGGTAGCCCTTCTGCTTGGCGAGGACGTAGGACATGATGTGGCTGCCCGAGCCGAAGCGGGACACGCCCACCTTGCGGTCCTTGAGGTTCTCAGCTTTGAGGATCTCGTCGCGGTTGGCGCCAGTTGAGATGGCCCAGCCTAGAAGACGGGTTGCATAGTCAGCTAAACTGGGGAGATGGCTCTCGGCACCGACGAAAAGAAACGGCTTGTCTTACGAAGTGGGGAGTTCACGTAGCTGCCAACAATGCGATATCCGCCGTCTCCCTCAACACCCTCCTTTCCAAGCCCGGCAATCCAGCCTTCGGTCAAGCCGATGGCGACGTCAATCTCTCCGGCGCGGATGGCCGTGACCATGTGCCCGGTGCCGGAGGGAAAAGGAACAAGCTCCGCGCCATAGTTTTTCTCCTTGACGAGGATCAACAGAGGGGCCGAGAAGTGCTCCGGCACGTAGCCAACACGGAGGGGGGCGCTGGCCATGTTTGGGGCGTTGGGGGGATGTAGTCGCTTGGGGAATGTCTTTTTTTTATTGGGGGGGGGGGATGAAACAATCTACTGAGCGAATTTATGGGCAGCTTGAAGATATTTGGTTGTCGCTGGGTTATTTTGAGTTGAGGGGATAGCTGGGCGGCTCATGGCGGGGTTTGAAATGGTGGAGGCGCCTAGATGATGTATGAGGGACAGACACTGTGTGTGTGGCGCGAGATTGCTCATGATTAGTTATTTATGAGGAAAGCTTGCGTTTTGTGCGCATATCCAAGTTTGTTTACTGTCGCGGCAGGTATATATATATTTGCAAAAATCGCACATTATCCTACCTTTGACATTCGCGACGAATCCATCTTGGCTTTCTTTCAGCCTCGTGTTTGTATGAGTGCTTGTGTCTTCTTCCTGGTTTTCTTGTCAAGGCCTTTTTGCTCTGTTTTGGGCTGCGATTAGAACGGCATTCCGACAACCAAACTGGTGGGCCTGTAGTAAGGCCGACAGCGAGTGGAGTGGATTCATTAGTGTATCAAAACAATGAAAAGCAGTCTTCTTGCACATGCATCCAGCTCAGCATCAAGAGTGGAAAGTGTCTGCCATTGGCATGTTGCAGATTGGGTGTCGAGTGGGTATGAGTGAGGAGGGTTTACTATGGCATGGCAGTATGCAAAGCAAGGCATGAAGAATGTGGCCAAACTCTCTGACTTCTAAGCATAAGAATGCCCGGGAAGCAAAGCGAACCCAGAAAAAAATCATTGTAATGTGAAAGTGGAACATGATTGATACTTCATTCAGCAAGGCTGGACAGGGGATGTGCGATAAGGCCTGTCGCCGTATCGTTACATCTGTATGGAGTACCGGATCGTCATCTCCCGCCAGCGATCCCAGGCAGGGCGGTGTCTTTGCTGGCTCCAATGCACAAAGTTTACGTCTTCCCATGTGGCTGAGATCCATGGCCCTGCTCAATGGACGACGCGGGGTGAAGCCGGGGGCATCGAGGGTGCCCTATCAGCGCTGTAACTTTTCCAACCAGGGGACGGATGCGTCGGGGTTGTGCATCATCATGAGGGGCTTCAAGGGGTTTCATCCCAGGCTCCAAAATTATCACCCATCCTACAGGGCTGCTGTTGTTCCGGGGGCGCTTTGGGGCGCAGGCAGCCTCATCTTCTCTCCTCAGGGGTCGGTCCGCGCTGTCAGACCAGGGCTAAATCCGGCCGCGCATACCAGCAGCAGCTGAGACCATGTTCGAACACGGCAGAGTGAGCTTAGTTAAGCCATAGCCCAGCTCGTTTCGATTTAGATTTCCTTTGCTTCAATCTCAAACACGTCTTTCCCTTTCCCATCAATCTTTGGCTCGTTTTATTTATTTTCCACCTTTAACGCCCCTAACTCTCATGTCCTCTTCCATTCTTCAAAGCCCGCTCCTTGCTTTTTGCTTCTCCTCACGCCCCGATCTGCATCATGGCGCCGTCATCTCCACCACCACTGGACCTCCTTGAGCTGGAGAGCGCCTACGGGGAAGATGAGCCCTTCCTAGACGCCCGTCAGCGGCACGATGATGTGCCCCGCCACAGCACCGACAGCGTCCCATCTCCCACGGAATTCGCCTTCAGAATTCCCAGATGGGGTGTCAATTCGCCCCGGCGCATTGTTCTCATGGTCGCCACTGCCAAGTTCTTCATCATCTTTAGCGGCATGCTGCTAGTGGTACCCTATGCGCGCCTTGTTGAGGATGCTCTCTGCCATGCGTACTACAAGGACGATTCCCTTGATATTATTGAAGAGATGAAGTGTAAAAAGGATGAGATCCAGTCGCGCATGGGCTATCTCTTTGGCTGGATGGGCCTTGTTTCATCCATCATAGGTAGATTCGAGCCGAAACATGATCATTGGACATGGCCAGCGCGGTGCTAACGGGTTTGCAGGTCTTTTGGTTGCGTTCCCCTATGGAATGATGTCTGATAAATTTGGCCGCAAGCCTACCGTCATTTTTGCCTACGCTGGCGTGGCTTTTTCGATAGCTCTGGGCCCTTTCTTCCTCAAGGACTTTTCAAAGCTGATTCGCGATAAACCTTATTACCTACTCCTGGGCTCATTCTTCCAGATTTTTGGAGGTGGTATCCCGGTTCTTTTCTCTACTCTCTACTCCATGGCATCTGACGTTAGTTCTGAAGAACAAAAGTATGTCTATTGTCTATTTCCAGTACTCGTTGCAACCAATTAAATACTGACTGGATTTATAGGGCCACTCACTTTCTCTATCTGACATTTGGCTCTACGGCTGGTGGCGTACTCGGACCAGTATGTGCTGGTCTTATCATGCAAAGATTCGGCCCATGGGTTCCCATCTACTGCGTCGTGGCTTTCATCCCTTTCGTCATAGCCATCCTATGTCTCCTCCCTGAAACTCTCGCCGTCAACATCAAGAATCAACACAAAGAAGACCAAGCACCTGCTTCAAGAACCTTCAAACAACACATGGTTCATGGAGCGAATGAACTCGTGTACTCCCTTAGATTCCTGAAGGATAAAAGTGTCCCAATGATCCTAGTCGGCTTTTTTGTTCAGAATGCACAGTACGCCGCATATTCAACAATAATGTCACAGTATCTGAGCAAATATTTCGGATGGAGATTGGCCGAAGTCAGCATCCTGCTATCGCCACTAGGGGTGTTCCAACTATTCATTCTGGGCGGTTTACCCAAAGTTGGCGATTTTCTCATGTCGCAACGATTTCGCATGTCGCCTTTTAAGAAAGACTTGTTCTTGCTCCGCATTTCGTTGTGCATCCTCATAGCTGCCTCACTTCTCCAAAGTTTTAGTCACAACATTGTGATATTTATTTTCGGACTATTTATCTCGACCTTTGGATCTGCTAGTAATCCATTGGCACGAGCGACCCTCACGCACTACGTTGCACCTGAGTACACATCACGCCTGTTCGCTTTGGTCGGAATGGTTGAAGTAATGGGCTCCTTCATCGCAGGCCCAGTGCTTGCATGGTGCTTCTCTATCGGGCTGAAACGAAAAGGACTGTGGATTGGTCTGCCGTGGTTCTACATTTCATTCCTTATTTCAATTGCCGCAGTTGCGCTGGTATTTGTCAGGTCACCCAAGAGACAGTCCAGAGAAGACGCGATTGATAGCGATAGCGACGAGGAGGAAGATTACATGCCCGATGATCCCCTGCGGTTAGAATAGGAATCTGGGGTAGAAAAAAGAGCGAAAACGAGACACCGAGATGACGTCGAATGTCTCAACACGGTTGATTAAACTTGGGGCATTGTATTTATTAGAATGGGACGGCGAAGAATGGATTAGTCATACAAACATACACATAGATACCCGAATAGACTCGTTTGTAGACCAGTGTGTGCCTGTTGTATTCCAAGACGCTTCAGAACCTCTGTGCTGGTTTCCACGTTGTTCTGTTGTCCACCTTCCAGATCCGGTTCGCTGGGGGGACTTTTGCTTGGACTTAGTACGGCACCCGGCCTGATGGACTCAACTAATCTGCACACCATTTGATACTTGGAAATGGCCGGAGAAGCCAAATTTTGTCACATGCTGATTAATCTTGAATTGCTGGAAATGAAAATAATAATAATAATAATAAAGTCGTGTTGACTATGCCTGCTCTTCAATGATCCGACAACCAGGCCTCACCCAAGCAGTGAATTAGAACACACCTTCTTCACGTTCACACCATAGGAAACGGTCAAAGGCTACATGCATCAATGGTTGCTTAGGCTAATTAAGCGAATGAACAAATTATATCCTCCTGGTTGGCTGTCGCCTGTTGGCTGTCAGCAATTGCCTGTGGTGCTATCGCTCTGCAGCCACCCGACAGAGTCTAGGCCATGCCGCCACCGAGATTGCAGGGTTGATCCCGCCATCATGGGGATGGGACGGACAAGCAGTTGTAATCGTGGGGGAAAAAGTTCCCAGTCTTGGTTATAAGGGACATTGCCCTCGAATCTTTTGTGCAGCACTCAACCCAAGAGAGTGCGTTGCATTGGTGGTCGTTGGTGCTCGAGCCATGAAGGCTTACAACTCGACACAGTGCCGCGATGGCCTCCTTGGTCCAAGTGTTTGGTCCGAAGGTTGTCGCGGAGGGTTTGACTTTACTCGTAAGCATATCGTCGTTGAGGCTTGCACTTTAGTGATTGCATACTGACATGTGCGCAAGTTGCTTTTCATGAGAGCATCCTCAGCATGACTCCATCGGCCGTGTTCCTCTTGCTCGCTGTCCCAAGGTCTTACTATCTTCTCAAGGTCCCAGACAAGGCCAAAAGGCGAGCAGCTTACACGCCAAAGCTTGTAAACCCCACGTACACCTGTTGCTCAAATGTGTTTCTGACAAATGCTAGATCGTTTCCACCGTTTACGTGGCTTTGCAAATTGTTCTGCTTGCTTTGGTAGCTTCGAACAAAAGGCAAACCACCCGCTTCTCCCTAGCCGCGGCGATACTACGACTTCTAGCCTCGCTTTACATCGTGCTTTTGGCCCATTTAGAGCATGTCAAATCTATTCGGCCCTCTTTTTTGCTCACAGCTTACTTATTCACCTCGCTGATCTTCGATGCCGCGCGTTTAAGGATGGAGTGGTTGGTTTCCATCCGTGTGGCGTATGCGGCCGTGCTGTCGGCGTCGTCTGCTTTCAAGCTCGCTCTCCTAGCTTTGGAGACAGTAGAGAAGCGTCAAATTCTCGTCAACTTGCCCGAGGATCCCTCCAAGGAAAGCACAAGTGGGCCCTTCAGCCGGGGGTTTTTCGTCTGGCTAAATTCGCTCCTCCTTTTAGGCTGGGCTACAGCCTTGACAAACAATGACTTGCCCACCATTTACGAAAAGCTTTCTTCAGAAAAGCTTGCCGTTAGGTTTGACAAGTCTTGGAGACGAGGTATGATCAGCGGGAATTCTCACCAAACCGGACACACGGTTGTACTGACATGCACGCTCAAGAGACAATGCGCAAGAAGCCGTCGGTTTTCCTGACCACGATTCGAGTTCTAAGTTGGGAGCTTCTCAGTACTGTACCGCCGCGTCTTTCAATCGTTGCCTTGAGCATTTCTCAACCGTTTCTTGTTTCTAATGCGCTCCGGTTTCTCTCCGCCCCGGAAACAGACGCTACTAAGAATCTCGGATATGGCTTGATCGGAGCCTTTGCCTTTGTCTTCATTGGTATTGCAGTACGTATTTACAGGATCCATCAAAATAATTTTCTAACAAACGGATAGCTCATGACAGCCTGGTATGAACATCTAGCTTTCCGCGCCGGGGCCATGGTGCGTGGCGGCCTCATCACATTAATTTACAGCAAAATGATGAAGCTCCCTACTGCAGAGCTAAACAATTCTTCTGCAGTGGCCTTGATGGGAAATGATGTTGAGATGCTCACAGAGAAAATTCACATTATGTTTGTGGAATCATGGGCAAATGCCCTTACGGTTGGGATTTCCATGTACCTGTTGGCAGATCAGCTTGGGGCGGTTTGTGTGGCTCCCATAATCACGGCTTTGAGTAAGTATCTAACCAGCATTCTTTTCGGTTCTGAAAAGGCTAACGTTTAAGTCTCAATCTCTCTTTCGAGTCTTATTGGCAGGTTAATGGTCCCTCGCCAAACAGTGTATCAAAAGGCAACTCAGGATCGTATCAATTTCACCTCAGAGGTTTTAGGTTCAATGAAGGCAGTCAAAATGCTTGGATTAACAGAAAGATTTCGAGATCTCATTGCACAGAAACGAGATCAAGAACTTGCAGTTGGCGTCCACTTCCGTTGGATATCTGTGTGGGCTAATTGCATCAGTAAGTGTAACCCGGATAAACGAGCTTCAAAGGGTTCAAACTGATCATATCCACAGCAAACTGCAATATTAGTCTAACAGAGGCAATCACGTTCGCAGCCTATGCCATTGCCGCGAAACTCACTGGCGGTGAACCGTTCTCGGCGTCTCAAGCCATCACTGCATTATCTATTCTCGGTGTCATGATGAACCCCCTATCAGATCTGGTTGGAAATATTCCTCACTCATTCTCGGCGTTTGGATGTTTTAAGCGTATTCAAGAATTCTTGATGCTGGACGAGCGAACTGACCGTCGTGAAATCCGCAATGTCCTAAACAAACACAGGTCTCAAGACAAGTCCGGAGGTGCCCACGGAGTCATTGAGCTTCAGGGTCTACGCAAGGTTGGCAGCAATACTGATGTTTCAATTGTTGATGGTTGTTTCAGCTGGGGTGAAAAGGATGTTCTCAAGGATATCACGACCTCGTTCCCAAACGAGCCCAATGGCTCACTCGCCATGGTCATTGGGCCTGTTGGGTCTGGGAAATCAAGCTTGCTGAAATCAATACTAGGTGAAACTACACCTTCGAGCGGTGTTGTGTCGTTGAATTCACCCGAGATCGCATTTTGTGACCAAACACCATGGGTCATGAATGCCACCATTCGCGCAAACATCATTGCTGAATCCCCAGATTTTGAGCCTTCTTGGTACGATACTGTTGTCAATGCCTGTGACTTGAATATGGATTTTTCGAGGATAACAGAAGGCGATCTTGCTGTTGTTGGCGACAAGGGAGCTAAGTTAAGCGGAGGGCAGAAGCAGCGATTGGTAAGTTGGTCATATTTTCATGGTTCTATGATGGCTAATGAGCCTCGAGGCAATCGCTCGTGCTGTGTACTCCAGAAAACCAGTTGCATTGTTCGATGATGTGTTTAGCGGATTGGACAAGGTAACTGAACAGGCTGTCTTCACTCGAGTTTTTGGCAAATATGGGCTACTTCGTAAAAATGGGACAATAGTTGTCCTTGCCACACACGCTGGTTGGTCACCTATACAGTATGTTTCACATTAATGATACTAATGCTTGGATAGTCCATAGACTACCCGAATCCGATCTTGTTATTGCTCTTGATCAAAACGGAAAAATCGCGGAACAGGGCCCATTCTTAGCCCTCCGTTCTGGAAATGGGTATGTCCAAAGTCTGGACATTTTCAGCCACTTTAAAGAAGAACATCAAGATAAAGAATCCACCTCTGATCCTAGATCGGATGAGACATTGAAAAGGTCAGAAACAAAGCCTGCCAAGGGCAAGGAAGAGCCGATATCGCTTAGTGACTCAAGCATTTTTCTCTACTACTTCAAGGCCATCAAAACGCACAATATAGCTCTCAAAGTGGCCATCATTGTCTGCCAAGGGTTCATAGCTACTTTCAGATGTATTCCCTATCTCTCTTGACGTAAACTAGAAGACTACTAACAATGATATTGCAGACGTTTGGGTCACATGGTGGGGCGAGGGTAAAGGACACAGCAACACGGACCTTGGGTATTGGACAACCATCTATGCAGCCATGTCTCTTTTGGAAGGTGTTTTGATAACTATAGGAATTGCGTATGACACTTTCTGAAGAAGTCAATAGCAAAGCTGATTGATATTACAGGTTAGCTCTGTTGGTCATGGGCCCGACTAGTGGGAGAACGCTCCACAGAGAGATTTTAGATGCAGCGATGAAGTAAAGTATCCTTTGCAATAGAGTGAGTCTTTTACTTTTACTAACAAAGACGTAGCGCTCCTATGTATTTCCTTGCGAATACTGACACCGGGTCCTTGATCAATCGGTACATTCAAACCCTCTTTTCCCTCGACCTCTGCTGACACTCCCTATAGATTCAGTCAGGACATGCGGCTTGTAGATATCGTCCTTCCTGTCTCCGCGAGCATATTTTTATTTGGTATGCAGTTATTTAGATCATCTAGGGGAAACATGAGCTAACTTGATAGAAATCGCGGCATGTCTCGGAGCTGCTGGTCTTGCCATTGCGGCCGTTAGCTGGTTTGCCATCTCAATACCATTTGTCGCCGTGACTCTCGTTCTTGTCCAGCGATTCTATGTCCGAACCTCTAAACAGCTTCGTTTGTTAGAGCAAGTACATGGAGTGCCTTTATATCTGAGCAGCGACTAACAAAAAAGTCCAGAATTGAACACAAAGCACCATTGTTCTCCCATTTCCTCGAATCTATTCATGGGTTGTCCACTATCCGTGCATTTGGGTGGTCTCGGGAATATATAGATCAAAGTCTCTCTCGGCTTGACGACGCCCAAAAGCCAGCTTATCTCCTCAATTGCATCCAGCGATGGCTTACTCTCGTACTAGACATAGTTGTGGCGATTCTAACCATTCTTCTCGTTGTTTTCGCTGTAACGCTGAAAATGAAGATGGATGCTTCACTTCTTGGTGTCGCTCTCGTAAATATGATGCGTCTGGGCACAAATATGAAGGGGATTATTTTATCCTGGTCCACTCTGGAAACTTCACTAGGTGCTATCACGAGAATTGAGAGTTTTTCTCGAATTACTCCAAGCGAGTTGATCTCCGGGGACACACAGCCGCCAGAGAAATGGCCCGTAAATGGTAACCTAGAAGTCAACAACGTGTCGGTTCAGTACGAGTAAGTCAATGCGGGCACCCTCAGCTTCTGCATTGCTAACAAGCAAGCCAAACCACCGAGCCGGCACTACGCGGGATCAATTTTAAAATCCGACATGGTGAGAAACTCGGACTTTGTGGTCGCAGCGGAAGTGGCAAAAGTTCATTCGTCCAGTCGCTCCTCGGGATGTCGGACATTATAGAGGGCCAGATCATCTTGGATGGGGAAGACATTACGAGAATGCCCCGCCCTCTGATTCGCCAAAGGATGAATTGTCTCACGCAGGATCCGTTCCTCTTCAGTAACAGCATAAGATTCAACGCAGATCCCCTGGGAGAGGCGTCCGACGAGAACATCATTGATGCGCTGAAGCGTGTTGGGATCTGGTCGGTGATTACAGCCAAGGTTGGTGAAGAGAAAAGCCCTCTGGATGAAAAGATGGACGAGGGCTTCTTATCACACGGACAGCGACAGCTCTTCTGTCTCGGACGTGCTGTTCTCAAAAAGGCCTCATTTCTCATACTTGACGAGCCAACTAGCAGGTAGAATATTGTCCAATGTCTTTATTACGGCTGATGAGACTAACCATAGTTACAGTGTCGATAGAAAGACCGACGCGATGATCCAGGAAGTGATCCGGTCAGAGTTTACTAACTGTACCATTATCATGATTGCCCATAGAATCGATACTCTGCTCGACTTTGACAAGGTTGCCGTCCTTGACCAGGGGTCTCTCGTGGAATTTGGACCACCAAAGGCGTTGTTAGCTAATGGAGGTGCTTTCTCGAAACTCTATCATATCGAGGAGAGCAAGACAACTGGATCTCAAAAGAGACGACTTTCATAAGTCTCATCGCTTCGAGATGAAGATCATCCTTGTCCCTAAAAGTTCATCACTTGAAATATGAGACACTTGTTGTACTAAACATCACCGACCAATCAATATTAGTCAGGCGCAGATTGAAGAATGATGGAGAGGCCCAATATAATAGTATGCACTTGTTTGCTTTGTCAATTCTTCCAAGCCAGATCAAGCCAGATGATGGGTTTGAGGAATTCAAATGAGATTCATTTATGCAGGGTAGTCGATCCTCGTAATGTAAACCTTTGGTTTTTTTTTGTTAAAATTTTTATTTTATTTTTATTTTTTGAATGGTACAACATAAAGGTGTTATGAAATCTACATTACTAAAGAGTAAGAGCTAAAAGGGTGAAAAAAAAAAAAACTTGTGACATTATATATTTACTACAGTATGGATTACCAATGCTTCTCGGAGACTGATACCTCATTTACATCGACACCACCCTTAAACCACCGCTCATCCTCGCCAATCTTTACATCATTTCCACTCATTTGTCTCTTTCTCATGAGCCCATTTTCTCCAAATGTCCAGTCCTCAAGCCCATAAGTACGCCACCATTGCCCAGAAGTGTCATGCCATTCATACCAAAATTGAACAGCAATCTGGAATGTTTTAGCTTCTTTTTTTTTTAATATTTTTATTTTATTTTTGAGATCTGTTATTTGTACGAACAACAATTACTAGGTATACGAACAACTCCACTTTTCCTCCGGAATATGAATATTCCGGGTCATGTGTTAACTTCCTCCCCCCTAATTATTCATAATGGAGCCAAACTTCAACTTTTCATCAACATAGCTCAGCTAGCTCAATGCCGTCATCAATGTCAACACCGACCCCGACCCCGACCCCGACTCCAACGCCGTTGGCGAGGCCAAGCCCTCGGGCAACGAGGCCGGCGATAAAACCAAGCGCCCGACGAATCCTCTCACAGTCAGAGGTTGAGATAACAGCCGGGTCACGGCGGTCATCACGGTCTTCAGTCCCGTCAACAGATAGATCATTTTCGCCTAGGGTTTTACGGTCAACTTCATCGAGGGCCCGACAAGAAGCCGGAGGCCGTAGAGGGGCCACAACAACGAGGAATAGCATTGCCTCAACGCCCGGGTCAGGGCTTCAATTATCGTCATTACGGACTAGCAGCTAGTAATACCAAAATATTCAAATTCAACGATTTCTCATGATTTCAACCGTAATTAAAGCTGTGCTTTTGAACACATGTTAATTCGTGTGTGGAAGAGGGAAAAGAGGGAAGGAAATTACAGTCAGGGGGGAATTTTTGCTATCACGTGAGTTGTTCGTATACCTAGTAATTGTTGTTCGTACAAATAACAGATCTCTTATTTTTATATCAGCACAACTCATTTTTCTCGGCATATTATTACCTTGTCCTCTGTAAATGCAAATAATTCTTTTCGCAGCCGGTAGCCATTCTCGGTTGCCCACTTCTTCGTCAAGAATTCCTTGATGGCTGGGCGACCTTGAAGAAACTGATCTCTATTGCGCCAGATCGAGTCAGGGGTATATGCCATCTGGACTACCTCGGGATTCCTAGTGAAAGGACGGTAAATTGTGATGTTGTCCATTCTGTGGGTGGTGATTCAAACCTGGTATTCCAAGCATCTTGCGCGGCCTTGACTTTGATTCTAGCCGTCTCCAAGGTGAACGGTGGGCATGGTGGTTTGATATCTTGGCTCGCCATAACTGACTGGGGCTGGTGCAACTTTGCTCTTGGGTTTATGGAACCGAGTAAAACCAGTTTGGTAAAAGTGACGCAAATGAGAATAGTTGGGAAATCAGCAGGGGCAAGCTTACTATTTATAATCGCGACTGGACGCCCTGGTGATGACAGCCCCGCTTGGGGTTTCCTAATGATGTACCGGTAGGTTTGCGTTCTCTTACACGTGAAGCGTAGGATTGAGTGGGGGCGTATTAATACCGTCACGGAGCGACGTAAGCGCTCAAGGTAGGTAAAGTCAGGCCATGGAAGCTAGCTTAATCGCTTAGTTATTAAACGGCTACTACCGGTATTATCATGTAACTACAGGGCAAAATGGACGTGGTCCTCTTGATGAGTTGTTATCCCGCAGAATGCAACTGGATTATCTAGATGGCTGTGACCGCCTTGTTGACGGCCCCTTTCAACAATACCACTCACTGGCATTCGCGGCGCAAAGTCGGGAGATGGCCAATTCAACATGTAGGTTTTGAGGAAGGATTTTTATGGCATGTGGTTTAGAGCAGAGGATTCCAACACGTAGCCCAGATTGCTTCTTATCTCTCAAGTCCGGGACTTCCGGAGTTGGGCAATGCAACACAGGTGGATGAATGCACAGTCAGTACTCTGAAATCAAATAGTGGTTTTTTCCCAATTGAATTGACATGGGTATATATACAACCAGAACTAAACGCAAAGAAATTTAATATGCGCGCCGAAATTTCCTCTCAACCTCATTCAAATCACAGTGCATCCCGTCAGTTCAAAGTTACTTTAGTAAACTACATCAGTTATATCTCCCATCTGCCTCGGTTGTTGCGGTGGACAAGGGCAGCAAGTACGCCATCGAGTTCTTAATTTAGGAAATCGGGTTTGCTGGGGGTAGCAGCCACCAGCATAGTTGGTCATCTGAGTCAATAGGGGTGTAAACAGAACCACCATGATAGTTGACATGTATTTTCAAAGCTTTCCTTGACGCCATTTTGTGTCTTTCATAGTGGTTGCTCAGGTAGGGACTGCAGCAGATGTGGAGCAGGCAGTGGGTGTGACAAAAGGCTGCTTTTCAAAGGGATTGTAATTGAGGCAAGCAGCATAATTAGACGCGCAGCTCGAGATGTTGGCTCCCGGTTTGGTAGCACATTTATGGAACGCATCATTGCATGCTTTGGCGCACCCATCGATCCGAGTTGGAGATGCAAGGGTTAGGCTGGCGAGAGCTATGATTGCGAGGGTGAATTTCATAATGATTGGATCCTCAAGAGTTGGATATCGGAGATTGAAACGAGGTTGCTTGGTGATGTATATGCGGCTTGATGGCTTTTTGTGTTGGGGGAAGGAGTTGAAATAAACGATGCTTTTTGGCTTCTGCGCGACGAAATTTGCTCCTCCCCGTGGCTGTTATATAACTTATATGGGGGCCTTGATTTTTCACGCACATGGATTCTCATATACATCAGACGTGTTTTGCGGTCTCGGCGGCACAAGGGTGAGGCAAGACCTGCATAAGACACATGGTTGGTCAGCAAGGGGGGCATGGATTTTCGCCTACGAGGATCGGTCGAATGACGCAGCATCTTTGAGAAAGTATCGTGTAAATCACTTGCAGCTGAATATATTCGTCGGTATTTGAATGGTTACTCAACAAGGGCATTCAACAAGGGCATTCAACAAGGGCAATGCCGGCAATTACGTATTTTACGCAGAGGCGGGAATGCCTGCTCTCCTTAGACAAGCTCATCGGCAGCCGTCGCAGCCCCAAAGAGCAATCTTTACTCAAATTGGCAAGTATAGTCTCAGTTAGATGCCTTTTCCCTCGTGGGACCCTGATCTGCTTCGTTTATTACGCAGGTGTGGTGCTTCCCTGCTTAATCGAGAGTATTCATCCCATTCCTAACTCATGCTGCCACTGCCGTAGCTTCGGCCTTTTTTGCGTCTTCCTCATATTGCTTCCACCGGTATTCCCGCTCCACGCCAATCCGCCTCTGCGCCGTGTCACAGAGCTTCCCATTCCCGCACTCGCACGTCGCCCCCTCTCGTAGCCATCGATATGTGAGACTCCAGCGATCTTTCCTTGGTCTCACACTCCCGTCCGGCAGCGTGTCAGTCTTGCGCGACTTGATGGCATGCGTCCAGTGCAGTCTCGAGTCTCCGCTCATCTGCAACATGCTCCTTGGTAGCAGGTCAACCTCAATCTTTTCGCCTGATTCACCGTCGCGAAACTGCATCATCAGCGGCGAGCCGAGCGACAGCGAGTACAGCTGGTCAAATGCGCTGTGGGTGTCGACGTGCGGAGGGATGCCTGTGCCAGGCGCATAATGCTGAAGACAGACCTGGTCGGGTGGACGGCCCTCGGTTGTTGGAAGCAAAGGCTCGATCCATTCTGGAAAAGGTTTGAAAGGAATCTCCTCGTCAATACCAAACGTCTTGTAACTGAAGGTATATCCGTAGTGTAGAGAGAGGCGTCCAGAGCGCTCCGGCCACTGAAGCTCGTGCTGGAATATTTGGAGCAGCTTGGCTTCGTGCTCAGGTGTAATGAAATCCGTCTGCATCAAAACCCCTGAAGGTTTTATTGGGAGCTCTTCCATTTTTGCTAGTTGTGATATTGCCCTAGTTTCCAATAAAAAACCAGCAAGTTTCTCGTGTGATGGATGGAGCAATAAATGACTAGAATCGAACGATTTCAGTCACGTGACGTTGTTTTCCTAATGTCATGATGGCTCATCCCCTAGCTCACTGATTTTTTATATAGCGAGGCCTGTGATGGTATCGTGGATCGTTTAATTAAATCTCTCCTCCCTGAAGCCTCATCCCAGGCTGTCTTCATTATGCTGGGGTTCTACCCACTGCGCTTGATATTCCTGTCACTAGCATTCAGTTTTCAAAACAAGACTGCAAGACAACAGCTTTGGTTGTATTCCGCGAGTAGGAGTCACTTTCCAATAGAATGTTTGTTTACCTCGTGTTGTAACCGCATCGCCACTCGAGTAATATTTCAAGCGGCCATTACCCTTCACATAAGTCGATCATCTTCTCGCCAAATTGAAATTTCCTCAGGCGTAGTCTAAGGAGCTCCATGCAAAACCCCAAAAAACCCAAAAAACCCCCCCAAAAAAAACCCGTGTTTCCATTGATTTAGTCTAAAATTTACATTCAATAGGATCAAATATTTGGCTCGAAGTACTGAATGCTACCTGAGCGGGACAATTCCGGGGCATTGCTTAGTACCTCGAGAATTGTAAGCTGTCTCGTCTGGGCATACTTATTTACTGCGTTGGACAAAGGATCCATTTGGAGGTTTCAGATAAAGATGAAGCTACCAATCAGCTAGCATGCTCCTCGAACTTGGCTTCATCTACTCGGTAATTTAGATTTGATCCCTGCGTTATGCCAAGCAGGAGTCTGCTTACATGTACCAGTTCGAATGGTACAACGCCCCCCCCCTTTTTTTTAACGACCATTGTGAAAGTAATGTTAAATCGAGGGGTTGAATACTTCATATGATTTTAGGTAGAATGAGCTCGATGCCTGGGTTGATTTCCTGTCCGGAAGGTTACAGAATTGCCAACTCGCATCGCATGCTCGTTTGAACGCCTTGAGGCGAATCTACTTCATGTTGGCAATATTTTAGTTTTCATTTTCAAAAACACATCATCTTCCCTCCTTCCATATGTGTCGCCTATGGAGGCGCGCATCCTGCCGATATTTGCGAGACTGTGTAACATGCGCTTGCTGTCGTGCCCAGGCAGTGATACCGCGCAGGGCTCCGTAGATGAGGCTGCATAGCCACAAATATTTGAATTTTCCTGGTTTCGGATCAAACATGTTCATTTTTGATAATTCACACCCTGTAAAGTCGCTACTCGAGGACAGAATGTGTCGTTGGGAGAGAACCTGTTCCACTACGCAACGAGTTCTCTTCCAAATCCACCTCCGGCTTATATTTCCCTAGAGGCTTCATCAATTCTTTCTATTGCATAAAGAATAAAATAAAATGGCATACATATTGACCATTCTTGATACACTCTTTTGGTAGGCAGCTAACTAAGCTACGGGACCTCAGCGGACGAGAGATTAATTGTTGTTATGGTTCTAATCTAACCATAGATTTTGAACCATAGTTTGTCACGTCAGTCCCCTTGGTGATTCATTGCGAATTTCAAGCCATTCACGAAACGCGGTCGATTCTTATTCGTGTGTCAGGGACAACACCCGTTCCAATCAACGGTCTATATAAGCAGGGTTGGTATGCTAAATCGTCGCTCAATGAAGTGAAATATTAATCTCTCAAGTCTACACAGATTTACTTACTGCTTGGAATAACCTGAGATTCGATTTGCAAAAACCAACCATCAACGATAGCTATGTGTTCTATCCAGGTGGTTAATGAGAAATGCTTTCACTGCGGCCAATTGCTCCCCAAGGGTCGCCAGGAGAGCACCTGTTCGGAAAACAAGCCGAAAAAGGCCAGAGGAAGAATTAGACCAGAGGATTGTCCAAAAGGTATGATACTGCTTCCAGACATAACCCAGGGTACGGACAACCCCAATGTCCTCTGCGGGTTCTGTCGGGCCGTCAAAGGGTCACAAGTAAGAGAGAGGCTGCGGTGAACACAGTCTTGTTATTTTACGGTCATTTGATTTCGGGAAGGCACTCAGGATCCTCAGGGCCAGATTTTTGCACCCAAGTACAGAATAGAAGTTGTTTTGGTCGTCTAATTCGTAGGGTATCGGGTCGCGCCAGTATTATCGTGACAAGTTTGATTCTTAAAAAGTATCTCATATTTTTTGTGACATTGACAGGCTATTTCATCCAAAGTACCAAAGGAAAACGCCGTTGATGACTGTTCACCCATAATTCCAAACTCGTTGCTAATGTCCATATGCAAGAAACGGCGTCTCTGATATTCATTATTGGCCGTTCCACTTGTCTCCATTGTGATGCTGGCTATTCATGCACTGCACTTTTATGACAACGCACTTACCAACGCAGCATGACATCATCGTAACATGTAGGATAGATCTGGAAGACCTCGTAATATATTTGCGACTGACTCGTCGTCTTTTGAGGTATGTGGTGGGGAAGGGGGTGGTTGATGATGAGGCCTCAAGGGCGAAGACTGTTCTTTAGGCGAATCAATCTCCAGGACCATTGGCGGTTTCGATAATAGTGAGCGTCGTCGGCTATGAGTCTGAATACTCTTGACCGACTGGGCTGAAATCGGTGGAGGCTTGGGTGCACCGTTGAGGAAGTTGACGCTCCCAAACGCCCACGAGTTGGGCCTGCTCTTCTCCTTCAGTGGCGACATTGCTTTGTTCGGGATTAACTCTTCTGATAAACCACCATCAAGCGACGAACGTGACAGACCAGTCCAACTCGCTGTGGATGATTTCGAGAGGCTAGGGGGAAGAAATCCCTTGGATACTGAGGCATCCATCGATGATCGATTCATATCCATCCAGCTTGCCGTCGAAGACTTGGAAAGGCTCGTTGGAAGAAGACCGCGAGTCGACGGGTCGTCGAACGAGGAACGGGATACACCCGCCCAGTCCGCCATAGCACTCGCCGTCTTCGAAGTGCCATTGATAAATCCGTTTATTGGTGAGGTGGCCTTCGAGAATCCAGAGGGGTCAGTGTCGTTTACTTTGGTGTCACCTTCAACAACCTCGTCCAATGATGGGAACCCTCCATTTGTGTCTATTGCTGGCGACGAAATCATCTCACCCCAATCATCATCGTCATCATCTTCAACTTCTCCTTTCTTGTCGGGTCCACCTTCTAGTTTACCATTTTCTCCCTGTTGTTGCTGTTGGCTGCGTTCCTCACCGTCACCTGAATCGGTTGTCTGGGGAGGTTTTGCAAGGGGAGACTTTGGTGACGCGAGTGGCTGGGAGCAAGGAGGTGGCTGGCCGATGGATTGTAGTTTTACCAACGGTGCCGTTGGAGATGATTTTTCTGTGGAACTGAGCTCGAAAGTGGCGGACGTCCGGAAAGGTGGAGGAGGGAATGAGGTAGTCGGCGATACAATTGGGCTGGTGGTACTCCATCCAAATGCCGGCGCAGTGGGTGAATTTATGGCTGTTCCCTTGGAGTTCATTGATGCATGCCTCGAGTGGCTCTTTCGACCAAGGAGCTCCGATATTTCCACTGGCGGTGCGGAGGAGTCCCAATTGAAGATTTTGGCCCCGGCAGGACCAGTACGACGACCCAGTACGACACGTCCGGTAATTGAGTCTTCCTCCATCCAACGGCGTACAATCCTAATAGCCTGGTCCCGGACACTGGACTGATTCCAGCTGATGCGCACGTAGTTTTCATCGTCACCCAAGTTGTGTTTCCGAGTTGAGCCAAAGCGTGACATTAAATACCAAGCCTTGCGTTCACTGCTGGCAGCAAATGTATCATCGATGATGACGTCAGGAACGGGCTCTGGCGAGGGGAATGTGCTTTCGACAGTTGGAAATAGCTTGCCAAGCTTGGACATGTCAATCGAAAAGGGAATGTCCGGTGGGTTGATCTTGGGCAAAGGCGGCCGGGGTGCATCGTCAACCTCTGTCTGGGGACTTGATGTAACATTCTCTTTCTCGGGAACGCCATGTGAATTTCCTCCCCTTGGAGACCCAATACCAGAAGTCGATTCTCTTTTGTCGAGCTCTATCCGAACTGCCGTCTCTGCGCTCGGAGGCGATTTTGGTAACGACGATTCGACTTCATCTTGAAGTTCTTTCTCGGGGGTTACATGTTCCGCAAAAGGGTTCTTCTCAACCACCAGTTCTTGCTCCGATTCTGACTCAGATTCGGGTTCTCCTTGCGGCTCCCCCACAAGGTCAAGATGAAGGGGCTCGGGCCCAACAGCTAGCTCCCCTTGGCTTGAATCTATGCTTCCGTGCTGCGGGTGAGAAGCGGCGCTTGAAGGCCTTCTCAGGGGTGGCTCAATCGGCGATGCATCTCGGCTCTGTTTTATTATTCCATCGTACATTTCTACCAGCTCCTGGACTTTTGAAGACTGCCGTGAGCTTCTCGAATCGGTATCGATGCGAATCGCTGGCCCCGGGGGTGGCTGGTCCGGGGAATCTGGTCGTTTCATGGGCTCTCGGCTCGGGACAGTCAAGCTCTCGCTGGAAACTCCGGCATCCGGTTGTCTCCATACATCTTCCGTGCTGCGCCTGGACGAGATGGATAGCCTTGCTGATGAAAGATATCTCTCACGCGACGTATCTCGACGCAGATCATTTGTAAGGCTAATAGCAGAATCCCCATGCCTCTCATCCTTCCTTACACGGGCCACCTCTAATGTGGCCAATTGATCCCGTGCCCCCGACGATGGCGATGGCAGTCTTGTGGCTTGGCCACTCCCGCTTCCATCCAACGGTCGGAGGCCGGGGCTCCTCCCCCACCGGGGACTCTCTTTCCCTGCATCATTCCATCCACCCCACGCATCGTCATCGTCCCACGGCGTGCGAGCGGGAGAAAGATGCTGAGGGCTATGATCGGCCGAGTTGGAAAAGTGTGCGTTGGGGGGCGGCGCGGGCAGGTCTATCTTCGGCGGCGAGTAATCGGTTGTGGTCCAAGGGGAACCCCAGGGATCCTCCATGCTGGGCGAGCGCACATGTCGCGCGGCCCAAATCGCGGGAGGTGTCAGATGAAACGAGATGGCGGCGCTATCTTGTTCGATTTACCATTGCGAGCTTGTGTTCGGATGGAAGGACAAGCGATGCGAGGCGAGGGTATCGGCGTGGAGTCGTGAAAACTCCGTGTCGCGCGGGAAGCAAGATGGTGGACAAGGCTTCGTAATCCTATGACGCAGCAGCGATGCACGGTTGATGAGCCAGGCACAGTGGATCGATGTAATTCGAAAGGGGATATTGTCGTCAATCGGGACGATCCAGAAAAGAGGTAGCCAAAAGGGTTCAGGTCGAAGTCAATTGTTTGTGTTGCGCGAGGGAATGCAGGTGTAAATGTATTGTCAAGAAGGGTTTGGTTGGAAGCGAGACATCAGGGGCACGTTCCCCGGCTTCAAAATTGGCCCCGCATCTCCGTCCACCCCGGCCGAGCCTGGGCTAAGGCCGATGATTTGGCGCTCCACTAAGCCACCTCATTCGCAATGCGGTGCATTGTTGGCTCCAGCCGGCCAATCTTAAAGCGATCCAAAAACAAATCATCCCAATAATAAATTACAAGCGGTGACCTGTCATATTATTAATTGGACTATCGATTGCCCTGTTTTCAGTTGTGGGAAAAGCCGTTCTATGCATCTCTATCGCGTGCCAGATCACATTCCCTGGCATGACGCGGCAAAACACTACTGTATACGCATACACACACACACACACACACGTAACAGCCGTATTGTATCTGCTTGTTCCAGCTCCACTTTCTGCTAATGTGCCCTCAAAGCAACCCCGTTCAAATCAAAACCCCAATACACCAACGCTAAGAAGCAGATAATCCCAAATGATTGTCATCCCATTTCATCTGTTTGGCCCAATTTCTTCATGAAGAGATCTCGTGTCCAGGCTTGAGGGCCCATTCCTTTTGTCGACCTGATCCCTTCTTCTCCGCGACATACTCCAGAGTGTTCTTTACCTCTGCTCTCGACACATTATCTCGGAACTGATGGAAAATGAAATCAACAATTCCAACTTTTGAAAGAGCTGCATTGTCAAGAATGGCTTTCTTCACGTCATTCATAATCTCTGCCTTTACCAGCTTTGGCGCGTCAGCAGCGGCACCACCCCCGCTCAGAGCTGCATACGCATTTGTGGGCGCTGGAGGGGGAGCCATCTTAGAACCAGCTTCAGTCCCCGTCTTGGCTGCATTTGCCTTAGTTGTCTTCGACTTTGGTTCGGGTTCCCAATATTGGGTTGAGAATGGATCAATGCCCCAGCTTTGCTCGAGACCTTCTATCTTGGGAGTTAGAAAGCTGACGTGTAATCAATAACATGCACTTACCATGCATAAACTCCATCCGGTGCTCATAGATGACCTGTTTCAGGCCCGATTTTATGTCGTCTTCAAAACAGATGCCTGTGCTGTCAGGCTCCATCTTGTTTGCAAAAACATGACGAGACAGACCAGCATCTTCTGAGTCGTCGAGGAACCCATCCATGTCGTCCTCGTCGTCCAACTCCTCTTCGTCATCATCCATATCCAAGTCCTCGCCCTCTTCTTCCTCTTGCCACTCCGCTTCTGAATCATAGTCATAATCGAGTGGAAGTGTTTTGCCTGTAGGTTTTCTAGCCAGCTGGCTCATGTTGTTTTGGCCGAGGGCAAATGGCTTAAAGGTCATAGTTCCATAATAAGGGGGTCGCACATCTTGAGAAAAGGCAATAACCTTCATCGGAATCTTGGCTAGCTTTTTGCGGGCATCCTTCATAATCTTGCTGACGTGATCGGGGTCGGTGGTGTCACATCTTTCTGTTTCCTTATAAACGCGCTCCATGATGTGCTTAACTGGATGATGGAGTTTGCCACGTTTGGGTGGCTTCGAGAGCAGAGCGAAGAGAGTCACAGCATCAAAAGAACCACTAATCTCGCTGGCTCGCTGGCCGCTGATGCATTCATCCAAGATTTTAGATTTGACGCCCCGCGTCTCATCGTCCATCAGCGACCCAATAGGGGCCATTCGTGTATTCTCTTTGACAAAGAATGGTTTGAACATTTTCTCATACTCGGTTCTTGTTGTCTTGCTGGTTGTCTTGCTGGGATCAGCGCCATCATTGGAGCCATCGTTGTTGGAAGCGGTGTCGGTTTTCTTTGGTGTTTTAGGAATCGCAAAAAAGTTTGCCAAGGTCTTCTGGCTACGAGCCTTCTTGTCCTTTTCTTCTTGCATCCGCTTCAGCTCTTCCTCCTTCTTGCGTTTCTTGTCCTCACGCTCCTTGGCCTTGGCTGCCTTTTCCTCGTCGGCCTTGGCCTTTTCGGCAGCTCGTTCTTTGGCTCGGGCTGCTTTCTCTTCTTCAACCTTGGCCTTCTCAGCAGCCTTGGCAGCTTTGGCCTCTTCACGTTCTTTCTTCTGCTCAGCAAGCTCTTTTTCACGGGCCTCCTTCTCGGCGGGCGTAAGACGCTTTCGTTTCGCAGGTGGGTTGGTCGTCGATTTGGATTGGCTTGTTGTACCGGTAGCAGGATTATTAGCCTTCAGGGTTTGGTTATCTGACTTCGATGTTGCCAGTTTCGCTGGTTTATGAGGCGAAGGCGACTCTCGGATGGGTGTGCTACTGCTAGTCTCCGTTAGGCTAGGTGATCCCTCTCGAGAGGGCTGATTATCGGGCTGGGCTGTTGAAGACAGGTCTTTGCTAATGTCAACAATTGTACAAACGTTGTACGGGGGTACACTGACCGGAGCCGCCCGCTGTTTGGATCGTCACGGTCACGGACGACTTTAAGTCCCCGACATTTTCAACCTTGACCTCGCTAGCAAATTCATCATGACTCCTCTTACGGCCGATAACCTTCGATTCTTGAACGTTGGGTGACATCTCCAATAAAGGCATCGATGGAAGGTGCGAGCTGGCAAGCTCTCGTGATCAGTTAGTCGTCACTGTAATGGCCAGGGAGATTCAGGAATTGAATGAACTCAAGGGGGTATGCGAGGGAACGAGGTTATTATCAAGGTCTTGACCCGAAAACAAAAGATGTATCAAAATCCCCTGTAGTTTGAAGACCCGCGATGGAAACGATTGACGGCTTCACAAAATGAAGTGTGGGTGGATTTCAAGGTAGGAAGTTGGAGGAGCAATGCGCCCCAAGAAGCCATGAGGACGCGACTCGCGTTAATTTAGCGCCACAGGGGTGATTTACGCGTTGAGGACACGGGCGCCACATTTACGGGTAAATATCGGTAATATATATGTGGCGGTGCAGCATTCTTTTATCCCGCGCTTGCGGCTAGTGCGGCTTTCCTTGGCGCGCAGGGATATCTGATCGCCAATTTCATTCGTCAAAGGGCGTCAATAAATGCCTAACATGGACAAGATGATGATTGGCAGTGACGTCTTATGGGCGTAAACACGACAAGAAGCTTAACTCCGAGCTGGGAAACGATTCGGCATCTAATGGTTCTCAGCTGATGCAACCAGCGGTCTCGACGTCATTGCGCGGCATTGGGCATTAGAAAGAAGTCGATGGGCTCTATGAATACGAGAGGGAGCCGACGGCGCTTCAATTGAGACCCACGTTACAGCAGCAGAATCGACCTAGCAGATCATCACGTGAGCAAGTCTTGGGATAATCCCCGATGGCGAGCGAATGGATTTCTCATTAAGCATGCTTTTGTCCGGAGGTATCTTTTAGCTTCCCAATTCCCTTCCGTCCTTTGGCCACTGAGGCGTTTCCAACAATGCCCGGGGTCCCATAACAGCTATTAGGTACAGCTCAAGTGAGAGGATTCAAGATGAAAACAAAGGGGGTATCTGGACCCAGGAAAGCGACAGTAGAATTTTAGGTTGAAAGAAAACAAAGTAAACAAATGCTAAAAACGCCGACCAATGCAAGAGGTCCTTGTCCGAGAACCTGTGTAACATGGGAACGAATGTATCATTAGAACAGATCTGCGTTTCTCCTGAATCGTGGGGTTTGGGGCGTTGTTCAAGGGCGCCCCTTAATCGGGATTGGCGATGAACAGACGGCCAGAGGTGAGGGTAGATGTCCGCTCATCAACGCTTCCGCGCCTCCTAAGCTCGTCTGCAGACTTGGTGCTCTTCTCTCTCGTAAGCGCCGAGTGAATAAGGGAGTTGGCGGCCAGTCTAGGGGCATTTCCGAGCTCCCCGACGTTGTCAGCGCGCTCATCGCTGCTCCCGCTTCGTGTGCTTCGCGCCTTGCCGCTCGCGGCATCATCGTGCCCACCAACAAAATCTTCCGATGCTGCTTCAACCATGCTCCCGGTGCGTTCAGGGGTATCGCCGGGGCTGTATTTTCGACCGCTTTGGCTCCCCATGTTGCCCGACGAACGATATGTAAGTCCTCGGCGGCCGCTGGCAGTACTGCTTCGGCCGCTGCTGCCGGTGCGGCGGTGTTGGGGCCGTCCCATTGAAGGATGGTCTTCATCCTCGCTGCTTTCACCCTCAACTTCTGTGGCGCTTAGTCGCAAAGGCACTCCTCCAACGCCGACGTGGTTCTCGCCGGGAGCGTAGCCTACGACAGGGGTCTTCGCGTGATGTCTGATTTTGGGTAACTTGCCAGAGACCTTGCCTCCAGTGCTGAGTCCGGTACTAGTGCGACCAGAATTGGATCCGTAGCTACCGCCGGTAACTTCCAGGTTCGCACGCATCTTGGCGGCGCGTTGTTGGGCTGCTATCCGCGGGTCCTCATACTGGGCACGATCGCACCACACTGTTGCCTTTTGCTTTCGCAGGAGGGCGACATAGCCAGAGGGCTGGGGGCTACCACCAGATCGGCTTGAGGTGGATCGACGGAGTTCGGTGTTTGATGAGGTGCGGTAGGCGGCAGGAGGAGGGATACTCGAGGCGGTGCTGAAGGTATTGACTGAGGGAGAACGGCGAGTATGCTGGGCATTCAGACCCGGCTGGGCGAGGTGGGTTGCCATGGGGTTCTGAAGCTGCATAGGAAAAGTATTGGACGAGGTAGTTCGTGAACGAGAATGGCCATATGGGTTGTTCTGGTCCAAGGGGCCATGCATACCCTGGGGCTCCAGCATGATGGGAGAGGGTGTGCCGGCGAGGGCAACGGTTATACTTAAATGTCGCGAGTCGTGGGGTGGTTGTGTCTAAGGAGACAAAAGGGAGGGGAGTCCTGGGTCAGTGCCGTCGGGCGCGACAGGCAAGAGTCCCAGACAAATTCGGCCTCGTAAAATTGAGGCAGAGACCGGCTGAAAGTGAGACGGTGCTGACTGCGGGGCGCCAGGCAAGTTCAGGCTCAAGGTTTAGGAGCCGGCCACGGTGGTTGAAGGGGGGGCCCGGCCTAGTGTAGTCTGGTCCTCGCCAAGAAAAGGGAGTTGACGAGGAAATTGAGTTGGAAGGTAGTCCTCTCACTGGTTCGAGGGTGTGAGGCACGAGAGGGTTTAGTAGGAACAGAGAAGAAGAAGAGAGGCGCGGTCACAGTTGCGTGGGCGTCAGGGTCAAGAAGAAGAAATCTGGAACAGGACCGGAGCCGCGAGACCAGTCCAACGCTGCATGGGGGGCTGCGCTGCAGCAGCCAGTACAGAGCACGCCGTGCGTGGGCTTAGTGGGTTGTCGCCTGCAGGTGGGTCACCGCAGCTAGGGTCAGGTAGGTGAGGTGAAGAGGGCCCGAAGACGTTGAAGCGCGTGGAAGACGTCAAAGCCCAGGCCGAGTTTTTGCTAGCGCCGGCCTGTTCAGCCTTCTCTCAACTACGGCGTGGTGATTCAGCTCCATTTATAATTACCGCGTGCAACAGCTTCGACGCCCATTTGCCCTGTCCTGCGCTCTTGGCTTGCCACAAGACTTGCTCCAGGTTGCATTGCCATCTGGCTCAGACGAGCCATGGGGAAGGCAAGGTAATTAATCAACCGGTTTGTTGGTAGATGCAGATGTTTCACGGCCAGGCGATCGTCATGGAGTCCTTCTTTGTCCTGTCTAGGCCTGGGCGACCTGTGTGACGCCGACGAGATTGCCCATTGCAACTTGTACGGTGGACTCCCGTGCCCCAGCATGACTGCGCAGTCCTACAATACATTCCTCAGGTGCGTATGACAGCCGGTATGTAAATAAATTCTCTTTCCGAATCCTCAAACGGTGTGCGGCAGATGCCAAACTAGGCAAAACGGCAGTCCTACCACGAGGTCTAAGCTCCAGCAGTCTGTCCTGAAGAGGCATCGCAGTCTGAACAATCAATTCGAGGCCAGAGTCAGCCCCGGCTGCGTCGACTGGAGTGGACCTTGGCGGCCTGCGTTCGCCCAAGCTGAATGGGAGGTCGGCTCTACCACTGGCTAGTGTGCTGGCGCCAGCACCAGGGACGTCTCCTTTGCAGGCTAGGGGCTAGTAGTGAGGTAACCTACCTGAGGGAACCTGGATCCTGCAAAGCCGAGGCCCAATCAGCGCGCCATCGGGTGTGATGTCATGCGCCATCACGAGTGGCACCTGAGGGAAACACAGGCTTCCAAAAGTTTGGTAGCCGCTTTGGGCCCGCCAATTCAACGACCTGCCACACATGGAAGTGACTGGCGGGAATGACAATGGAAATGACGGCACTCGTTTCCAATAAACCCTCTCCCTTGTTTAATCTGCCTCCATGCCTCCTCGCCCTCCAAACTTCAAAGGATCCCCCCATAACTGACTACACGCTTACCTATCTTATTCTCCGATGACCCAAGAGGGAGAGAAGAAGAAGAAAAAATTTCCTTTCGGCTCACTGGGGCGAACATCCCCGCCGGCCGTGCATCTGCGTCCGGCCTGGTCTGGACGGCATCTTGGCAAACGCGCTGGGGTTGGGGCCTTGGGCCGATGGAACCGAATAAATGTACCAATTGAGGGATGTGAAGTAACGTGGAGAAGTTCCTCACGAACAAGCCCAGAGAAGGCCAAGTCGGCATGCCAAGTCGGCATGCCAAGGCGCACAGGCACGCTCACTATCTCCCTCGACTTTAATGTGGGATGGGAGTGGGGAGGTTGGTTCACGTAGAGGAACTTCAAATCTGTTCTTTCTCAATATTACACCCACTATTAGCGCGAGATGCATAGTCTGAACGTCTCAATCAAGGTCTTTCAAGGGGTGGGGGAAGGTTCCATATGCGCCAACCCTACGAGGAAGCTTTGATTAATAGCGACCGTTATAACGGCTAAAGCGGCCGTAGTTATAATGCGTTGCGTCCCGTTTCGTCTACCGTCTTACATTGATCGTCCAGGGTCAAAGTAAGCTACCACCACCAAGTTGGCAATGTGCCCAGCCTTGATATCAGGGGAGCAAGGCTGTGACGCAATGCCGCAATCGAGATGCAGAATGCAGAACTCCGGAGTGCGACAAGAGAAGATTGGTGCCGGCGAGCAGGCACCAGGGTCACGACCCATCTGTTGTCACACACTCGCTTGAAGGATATCCCGCTTGGATTGGTGGTGGACATTAATCAAGGGCCAGGGGCGCTGCCCTGGCCAGCAGCTCCAATGGACTCCTCGAACCGGCGGCGACAGTGGGGGGGGCCGTCTTGACGACCACGGTGTACATCCGTACCTCCAAGCGAGTAATGATACACATGACTTTGCTCACCTTACATGTGTCTTGGTCCTTGGTGCAGATGGTTCGACAGCATGGAATGGTCCGACAGGCAGGAGAAAGACCATGTCAAACGAGATGCCGAATTGCGTCCATCGTCACATCCCCATATGCTCTGGTCGGGTATAAGCTGCGCCATGAGGCCGCGGTGAACTGTTAACCAGCAGCATGCAGCTTACGCACCGGTGACTTGGGAGACCTGGAAGCTGACCCGAGTTGAAACATTCGGACAGCACAGCAGAAACCACTCATGTAAGGGCATACCAAGAAATGTAGAAATCATTACAAACCCTTTGTCGGCATCTTTGAAATGGTGCTGTCTCGGTATCTTCCTCGTTAGCCCGTTGTCATGATACGATGGTTCTCGCAGCCACCACAACCACCGTCACCCACGTCCGCTCTTACCACACAACACGCACGCACCACGTAAGGTGGTGGCAGAAACCATAAACCACCCCCAGTCAGGCCATGGCTGCAGTTCATGTAGATGCACCACCACGACCAACCCGTCTCTCAATGTCAATTGGGCCTGCTTGGAAAGTTAAACTGGCGATTCTGCGGGAAACGCACTCCGTGGCAGTGGCACTCATTCCGCTTGTAGTGTTGGTCTGCAACTCTTCTTCCAGCCCTGACCAGCTGAACCTGTCGACCACAAATTCAATCGCTGTTAGTTTGTCTCACTCGCTGGCAAGGATAGCCCGTCGATTCTCCTCGTTGCACATGGATGGCTTTTTTCTTCTTCTTACCCCTAGCTCCGTTTGACCCCGGGCCTAGTTCCCGCGGCATGGATGTAGTGGGGGTTTTAGGGCGACGGTATTATTCTCGCCCATCGTCGACTGCCCAGAACCCATCGCTCCGCCATCAGATCATGCCCCGTCAAACCCATGGAATGAGCCCCATCATGGGAGCCTCTTCTCCGGAACATCTGAGATATTGTGGAGAGAAGAAGGCTTTCTCTTTCTCTTCTACTTCCCGCGATACCTCCAAGGGCGCGTCATTCCACCGTCAGCGTCCCCTTCAACCAAGTTTCGTCCCGTTAGTCCAATATTGAATACTACAGCCTATAGCGTACAACGCCAGCGAAGTGACATCCAGCACATCACACACCCTCCACAACTTTTTTTTTCATTCGCCTCTCGCGTGCCAATCCAGCGCCTTGGGCTCGTCAAGAGCGGCCATGCACCAAAGCCGCATGCATCCCGTAAGCGCGCATCCCCACGTGGGTCGTGACTCGGTCATCGCCGTGCTGGCCAACCCTGGCCGTGCATACTGCATTGGCCCGTCGCACACTCAACCACAAGGTGCTGTTGCATCGTACTCCATACGCTGCTCTCTTTTCAGCCAGCTCTGTGGGCTAGAGTCCACCAAACTACCACTGCCCCAGCTGTTGTGACTTAGTGCCTTCGAGCATGTCTGCTGCCATCAACAGGTCAGAACCAATTTTCCCAGCGTCCAGTACACTACTACACTACACTGGTCTGGTTCTGGATGGGTCTCAAAAACGAGGTGGCTACCCCCCCCCCCCCCAATGCCTTCAACGACTGGCCCTGTATTTTAAGGTTATTGGGCCCTCCGGAACTTAGGTAACACGAAAAAGACGTTAACGCTTGAAGGTAAAAACGAGCATGTGTAGTTTTCTTTTCGTATCTTCCACACCAACTCGTTGCCCCCAGGCGACCCGACTGGGTCCCACAAGGTATTCCAGCAAAGCTGATCTATCCAGGAAGGCATGCCGGTGGTTCCGCGCAGATGGGGCCCCCCGAAAAGCAAACACAGAACTCGGCCGACCTGGTCAGCGCACTGCCGAGTGCGCGTTTTGCAATATCGATCCATTTTTTCTCATTTCTTGGTGGAGAGGTACAATTTCTTGGAAACGCGTAATGACTAGTGACTAGCATTTCCCCAGGGCACCCATGATCACCCATTCCGCCATCACTTTCCTGCTCGCCAAACACAAAACATGTTAGTCGGCAGGATTCATGGCGTCACATCGGTCAATCTTGCGCACTTACTTTGGTCGTGGCACAACCATCGAACAGATGCTGGCTAGATTCAGTGTTCTGGGCGACATGCCGCTTTGGGCGGTGTGGACGAGGCACCCCTAGTCGGCGATGTGGCTGCTCGGCCGGACTTTTAGTTGCATCATCAAGGCGTCGAGGTTGATACATTTGTTCCTCAATATTTCACTCAGTTAAGTCAGAAAGCTTGTTTCGTCCCTGTCAAGTCAGCATGAATAACCTTGATTATTGTTGCGGGCTGCAGTACAAAGGGCATCACTCAATGTCAGACAGACATTTAGATTACATGGGTCGCCGGTCAGGCCATGGATGAGGTTTCAACGAGTGGCGGGGATGCAGTCCGCCTGTTAGGACAGTCACTCCTCAGCTTGACAAGCTATCGGTAGTTATCATGAACCTCATCCCCAGCCCGATCTCAGCAGACGGACCATACCTAAACCCTCTGCTCAAGCAAGCCTCCTGCTAAACCCAGTCCTCGCGAGCCGTGTGTTGGCCATTTAGTGGCTGGCCAGGGTCGCGGCACCCAGCCCGGTCAGCAGGGTGACACTACTGCACGAGTCTTGCACCCCCGGGGACGTGTCTCGCTGGTGGTCGGTGGTGTTGGTGGTGAGGGGCAGGCCAGCCGCGGGTCAGCCGATGCAGCTCGACGAGCCTGTCTATCTGGATCTGTGAACATGGCGACTTGGTTGGTGGAACGTTTCAAGCCCATTGTTTGTTGACATGTGTGTCCCAGATGCAGATACGTCTCAGCCAGTCGGGTATGGAGGGCGATGGGTGCCTTGACCGATGCGGGGGATCTTCAGACGAGGGGTCAAGAGCCCAGCGCAGCTTGCGAAGATTCGGGGCCCCTCATTCGCTAAAGCTTTTGAACCTCGCTGGTAATGTGATTGATCCCGCAGTGACGTGGGGAACGACGCGAACAACAACCATTGTTTACATCTAAGCTTCGAAACATTTTTGGTAAACAAATTTTGATCGCGGCCCTGATTCCGTCATTGATTCCGTCATAGTCTGGCGCCCTTCCGGACTTGGGGGTTGGAGTGTTTCTCATTTGTCATAGGTTAGACCGCTTTTTTTTTTTTTGAGTCAGTAGTGTTATCCAACATTAAACGCTATCTATCATCATCATCCAATTCCTATCTTCTCTGTCTCTGTGCTCCGTATTAACCGGTACATTAAGCATTTCAAGCCACCAAGCTAACCAAGTAATCTGTTCGCCAAAGCTGAGCGATCTCGGATAGCCGCTTATTGGGTAAGGCGATACCGACATAGAGGATAGCCGAGAATTAGTGTCACTTAGTGTAGACCCAAGCCGGAGATTGATTTAGACATCGGAGAAGTTGTCCAGGATCCAAGCTCGACTCTCGTCACATTGTCAATTCACGCACGTGCTGACCGCAAGGCGGTCTGTTCGCTCAAATACATTGCGCGACTAATGCAAATGGCCCAAAACATGTCTACCAGAAACTGTTGCAGGGGTTGTTTTGTGCTCATCTGAGACAAGCATCTTCATGTACTCGGGACGGCATGCAAGGCAGCCAATCGCACAAGTTAGTGTTATCAACATGAAGCATCATGGGACACTGGCACAGATCACATACGCACCTCTAAAGGATCTACGCGCATTGTCAGTAGTATGCAACCGCCCAAAGACGGCAGTGAAGATGATGTGCATTTTGTCCTCGGATGAAAAAACTCGGGCCAACTCGAAAGGCGGAACAGTAACGAAACAAATCTGATCCTTATTTCACCCCCTCCCCCACCACCGAAATCCGGAGCATCCCCCGCACCACCAATGCTGATACTTCATGGCGATCTCTGCTGCAGGCCAAGTGTACGTGTGGATAAACGGGCCGGTTCAGTCCCATCAGTGTGAAGTAAAACAAAAATTGTCGCTTTGTTTCTCTGTCATAAAATACGCCCAGGCCGCTTATACCCAACTGCGTAATCCTCGCGAGTGTTGTCGAGCAGCAGACGTGGGCTGAGGGTAGCCAGTGATGCATGGGTCGATTTACGCAGTACAGGACGGAGCCAGACGTACCACAGCGAATACAGTTTGTGGCGAGGTTGCTTTTTTTAGGCTCGAGGAATTATTTGGTAAATTAATGAAAAGTTTGATCCAATTATTCAATTGCATTTTATCAAGGAGCCCAGTTGATTCTGGAGTAAACCGTCTCTCCACCCGTGTACAACACACTTCCCTGTAATTTAAACCAAGCTCGTTTATTGTTATTGGGGCGTTAAGTTGGAGATTTGGCTATGAAAATGACATCTAAAAGCCCGGATGAATCAGGCAACAGAGTAAGCTCAACAACTATTATTACCATCACTCTTGGCAAATTACCGAAAGCAGGTCATACACATAAGTAAGACCTCTGCCAAGCACATTTTTAAGTTTCGTAAGACTGGTTGCGTTATTCCTAGCTTCCATCATACTACAATATCCCCAGGCATATTCGTGCCTTACATGCCCAAGCAAATTACGAGACTCACGCCATAAAACGAAAGCTCCAGTTAGAACGTCGCACTAAAAAAAGTCAATGCAACATACATAATACTTCTACTACATGAATTCTCCTAGTATATATCTTGATGTCTCTTGGTCTTGAGATTTATTCATTTTCTTCCAATTGGGTTTGACCTTCTTTGCCATCTATGGCAATGTTGCATATTGACTCGTCCACTTGCCACATCTACCCAATGGTACTTGTGCGTTTTTTTTTTAATTCTCAGGGGAGATGGGGTGTACCTATCTTTCCTTAATCATGTATGCCTCTGAAAATTAAGCTCAGCCTTTGGAAGCGCAGGTACACACGCGTCTAGAACGGATCCAGCGGCGATTCCGGGAATCCGGAGATCGCCCAAGACAGTGGGCCTAGATCTTCTCTCCTATTCATTGTTTATTGTTGTTGTTGTTGTTGTTGTTATTATTATCGGTTCTGTACTACCTCCCCCCTAGAATCTACCGTCATCACCAGTTTGACGTCTAACCTCGTGGCTGAGAAATATGCTCATCCTCAGATTACCGTCACTGGATTGCATGTTGTAAAATTAGCACCGGGATCCAAGAGTAGAATATTGTCCCCAATATCTCAATTCCCTAGCCAGCTACTTGGATTCCCAAGTTGCGACTGCTGGCCATTTGGTGTCAATTGCACAGCGATGATGTCAGAACCCACGCATAATGCGGCAGTCAACCGTCGAAGGCTTTGATTTGCATGGGAGATGGGCGCATTCATCGGCAGCGTTGCATGGCATTTGGGTGACTGGCAGAATACGGTATCATTGCGTCATCACATTTGTACGCCCACCAAAATGTGATAGCCCCTGCTACCATACAGCTCATCTATTGTGCATTGTGTATGTGTCGTGCCGATGTCGGGTCCCGGCCGTGATGTTGTTGTCAAGACACAATAATGAAGGTGCAAAAAGTAGACTCGTGACAGGGCGAAAGCCACAACCGAGATGAATCTAAGAAACCCCCCTTTTTTTCATCGCAAACACGTTGCTTCCCGCCAACATGTCTCAGCCATTACAACCGGTATGCAGACCCAACGGCCGGGGAGAAGTGTTGGGCAAGCCATGACGCACGATTGGCCAAAGCTCGGGGCCTTCTGGGGCCTCCGGGGTCCCGAAGGGGTCCCTTCGGGACCCATGGCAGCCAGCTCATATGGCTCCAGAGGGGCACGTTGACGCGACGGTTCGCCTCAGAGGACCAAATCTTTCGGTGACTGATTCGAGCTGGTGCAGAGCATTCGACTCGTACAAGGACCCAAAAAGCCCTCGGGTCCCAACCAGTCGCATCCCTCTGTCTCGATCTTGATGACCCAATCCCTTGCATCCGGCTTGCCAGGGCTGTGCTGGCGTTGCAGCATCCACCATGAAGTTCGCCAAAGATCTTGAGCGAGAAGCCGTGCCGGGTAATGAAGCACACGACACCTGCAGCATCCCATGCGATTTGATATCAACGTCCAATGACTAACCATCGCTACCTCCGCAGAATGGCGCATGAAGTATCTCAACTACAAGGCCGGCAAAAAATACATCAAAGCTGTTTCGAAGGCGATTGCCCGTGCAAATACGCCTAGTGGCACCATACCGCTCCGTGCAAGCACATTCCTCGCGCCCTTGACACCCCGACCGCCTGTAAACAAGTCCAAAAATTCCGACCACGGCGCTCCCAAGCAGGGCGAGGCCCATGGCTCGTCGACAGGACCTCGTGCAACATCGGCTGCCCCAATCGCACAGCCTATTACGTCCTCCTGCGGGAACGAGAATGACTCCCTGACTGGCTCGGGCGATAACCGCCATTACGGCAGCTTCACTGCCACCCCTGAGGGGCCAAACGCGATATCGCGACATGTCACCGCCGAAGAGCTCGAATTGCCCGATCCCGCCATCAAGGTCCGGTCAAAGGGGGGCAGCCCGCGCCAGAGCCCCTCCCGATCTAGTTCACGCCGAAGCTTGTCGTTCAACATGACCCCTAAGGGCGGGGGAGCCATCCTCAAGCGCCCAACCCCAGCGACTGAGGAACCACCTGGACACCTCCGTCGACTTTTTACGCATAATTCGGCCGCAAGAGCCGACGCCAGGCTCCAGGGCGATGAATACAATCTCGACGTGGTACGAGAGAGGGAGCAAGAGTTTTGCCAATTTCTGGATGCGGAGCTCGACAAGGTGGAAACGTTCTACAAGATGAAGGAGGAGCAGGCTGGGCAACGGCTCAATGCCCTGAGGGTGCAATTGCATGAAATGCGAAATCGTCGCATCAACGAAATGGCCCAGCTCCAGGTTCACGAAGAACACAGATCGGAAAACGAGTCCGGAAACCAGAATGAAAATGGCAAGGACAAGCTGAACGACTGGGTCAATCCCCTCATATCCAAAATCTTCCCCGCAGGTCCCAATTCCAAGAGCCTGCTGAGCATGGGTCAGACGCCGAGCGTGCGAAACTTCCCACGTGATGCGTCAAGGGACTACATTCGGCGGCCTGACCCGGAAGTATCATATCGTACAGCGAAACGCAAGTTGAAGCTAGCGTTGCAGGAGTTCTACCGCGGCCTAGAGCTGCTCAAGTCCTATGCCATGCTGAACCGCACCGCCTTCAGGAAGCTCAACAAAAAGTACGACAAGGCCGTCAACGCCCGGCAGCAATACCGCTATATGAATGAAAAGGTCAACAGGGCCTGGTTTGTTAACAGCGATGTCCTCGAGAACCACATTCAAATAGTGGAGGATCTGTATGCTCGGTATTTTGAACGTGGCAACCACAAGCTGGCTGCTGGGAAGCTCCGCAAGCTGAACAAGAAGCCTGAGGACCAGTCAGGCCCAATGTTCAACAACGGATTGCTCATCGGCACGGGTGCTGTATTTGCTGTCCAAGGTCTGGTATACGGAGCCCAGCTCTTGTTTGATGATGACCCTAAGCTTCAGGTCCAAACAGCCTATCTTCTCCAAATCTACGGGGGCTATTTCCTGATGCTCTTTTTGTTCTCTCTGTTTTGTATTGACTGTGCCTTCTGGGCAAAATACAAGGTGAACTACCCCTTCATCTTCGAGTTTGACCAGAGGCATTCCCTCGATTGGAGAGAGCTGGCTCAATTCCCTAGCTTCTTCTTTCTTGTCCTTGGTGTCATTATGTGGGTCAACTTTAGTAGATACGGTGCGACCGAGATGTACATCTACTTCCCAGTTGTTCTGATCTTTGTTACCTCCATCATCATCTTCTTCCCAGCAAGGGTTTTGTTCTACAAAAGCCGAAAGTGGTTTGTTTATTCTCACGTGAGTCAAGATCATCTTAAAACATTGAGCCCACCATGACGTCTAATTCTAATCTCTATTGACAGTGGCGACTCCTTCTCGCGGGCTTCTATCCCGTTGAGTTTCGAGATTTCTTTCTTGGAGACATCTACTGTTCTCTCACGTATGCCACTGCGGTAAGTCGTGTACGCTATTCGAGACAAGCCAACGACTAATAAAAATCCAGAATCTGGAACTTTTCTTTTGCTTGTATGCCAACAACTGGGAGGATCCACCGCAGTGCAATTCGAGTCACTCTCGGCTGCTAGGCTTCTTCACAGCGTTGCCACCTATTTGGCGGTTGCTCCAGTGTCTCCGCCGATACAAGGACACAGGCAACATCTTTCCTCATCTTGTCAATGGTGGCAAGTATACAGCAACAATTATTGCCGCTGTTATGCTGTCAATGTACCGAATCCATGGCAGCTGGGCCAACCTGGGACTTTTTATTGCTTTCTCCGTCTTCAATAGCATCTATTGCTGTAAGCTTTTTTTATCATTGCCAGTGCATCCCAGACCTTGTACTAACATGAGAAAGGTATATGGGATTTGTTCATGGACTTTTCTCTCCTCCAGCCCCATGCAAAATACCAAGGCCTGCGTGACATTCTGGCATTAAAACGCCGCTGGATTTATTACGCCATCATGGTTGTAGACCCCATCCTCCGATTTGCGTGGATACTGTACGCCATTTTCGCACATGACAAGCAACACTCCACAATCGTCTCGTTCATGGTTGGCTTCATGGAAGTCATGCGCCGTGGCATGTGGACGCTTTTCCGTGTCGAAAACGAGCATTGCGCCAACGTCGCCCAATACAAGGCCTCTCGCGATGTGCCCCTGCCCTACCGCATTGAACCTCTCATCGATCGCACTAGCATCGACATCGCGTCCGCTCCTCAGCAAGAATCTACCGTTCCCGCCAGCCGACTGTCCACAGCGACAGCGACGGGCGCAGGCAGTCCCTTTGTTGAGGAAGGCATTGTTCGCCGCAGGTCAGAACTTGCGCCTCCAAAACGCAACTTCTCCCGTATCCTTGCCGAGGCCCACAAGCAGGACTTTGAGAAACGTCGCCGCCCGGTGGATCCAGTCGATGAGGACGCTGCCCACGGCGCTCCCAGCGACGACGACGACGACGACGACGACGCGGGTGAGTCCGAAAGTCTTCTGACAAGAGAATCTGAAAGCTTTACACATAACGGAAGCTAAGGAAAGCAGAAATAATTGGACTGGAATCAGATATATAAAAGAACACACGGTATCTAAAAAAAAGATTGTATATATGGGAATTGAGCGGGCGAGTTTCTGCAGACAATCGTAGGATAACTGCAATACAAAGGCAATCAATCAATGTATTATTTAGGTCGTTTATGAAAAATCTCTGCGAACGCAAATACGTGGTTCTAAATGTCCAATCACATTCTAAAGCCCAAACCAATCAAGGTATCATCATATGTTAACCCGTGCATCTCCTTCAATACTCCATGGTTCCATTTATATCTAGTTCCACTCGCCATCAACCTGCTCCCAATGATCCAAAAATCCTTTGAAAAACTTGGCTCCCAGACCGGGGTCAAGAGCGCCAGTGGTGGCGCGAACAGAGTGCATGCTCAGCTGAGGCAGACCAGCATCAGCAGCCCGAACACCCATCATACTAGATAGGGAGGGGCCAATGGTTCCACCGCTACGAGAGTCGTTGCGGATCTGGAAAAGTTGCGTTTCGCTACCAGAGAGGTGTCCAATGCGCTGAAGGATGGCTGTTGAGACGGCATCGGTGGTCATGTGGCCATTGCTATCGCCGCAAATGACGATGCCGACGTTAAGCTTAGGAACATGCTCACTCATGTACTTCTCGAGAAAGTTGGGGTTGCCGGCATGAGTAACATCGGCGGACAGCAGGAATGACTTGGCATACGTCTGTCCAAGGAGACCTGGGCCATATGATGTGGGATTGAGAGCCTCGACGGTGCGCTCAACGACTAGAGGCAGGAAGTTACCTCGAGCGCCCTGGCGCAGAAGCGAGCCAATCTCCTCGTCATCAAACAAGGCCACGAGCTTGATGCTTCCCTCATTGTCCTCTTCAGTAGAGGCGAGAAGACCCATCAAAGCAGCCCAAGAGCAGAGCTTGTCGTCAATTCGGCCAGCAAAGATGAACTCCTTATCCATTCCACCAGTTTGAGCGGGTTGAGAGTCAAAAAGCTCCAGTTCCCAGTTCACAATTGAAGAGTAAGACTGGACGCCTAGCTCCTTGGCAATCAGCTGAACCAGTCTTGGTGGCTGAGTGTTGACAAACGAGCCGGCTGGTCCAAGAGACTCGACGGGCGTAGTGCCAGAGCTCTCCAAACCAATTATGGGCACGGCCTCGGTCTCCTTGTTGTTCTGTCCCATCATTCCTACACCAAAGTGAGGTGCAAGAGTGGGGACACGGGCAATGGGCCAGTCCAGCTTGACCAATTTGGAGCTGGTCTTACCAGTCTGCTCATCACGAACAATAACCCTGCCACCAATGCTCAGGTCCCGATCCCACCAGGTGTGGTTAAGCGCACCGGCGTAGGGGGCAACTCCAAGTTCGACGTATCCGGCTCGGTTGGGCTTGGTGCTCACAGGCTTGAGCTTGGCAGTGAGGGCGTCGATGTGGCCGCCGATCATGGCAACACCATTACCGGGCTTATAAGCCTTGCCGACCTTGAAGGCAATCAGAGAGCTTCCATTTCTAGTGGTCCAGTATTTTCCGCCTGGGTGCACCTTGTCGGCCCAGGAATCGCGAGAGGGGAGCTGGATAGGTCAGTAAGGGAGGAACTAGGTGGTGGGGAGCTAAACCAACCTCTTCAAAGCCCAGCTTGTGGAGCTTGTTGGTAAAGTGGTCGACAGTGTGGAAAATGGTCGGGTTCTCCCGCAGGAAATCGCAGAAAGGCTGGGTAAACGCCTTGGGGTTGTTCACGTCGATGTCGCACAGTCGGCAGCTCTGTTTCTCGGCCAGAAGCCAGCTGACCTGGCTAACCTCGCTGGGAGTCAACTTGGCGATACAGGCGGGGCAAGCAGTGTTGTCCCTGGGATTCCGCCCCTCCATATCGGCCAAGACAAAGTTCTTGGAGCTGCCGCAGGGTTCCGAGCCCGTTGAGGGAGGGAGCTGGGCGTTGGTTGGGCCAGCGGATGACGACATGGCTTGCTGGCGGAGCGAGAGAACCGATGCACGAGCACTGAGCATTCCAGGTGTGACCTTGGTCATTGTTTATAGGCAAAGTGGCCGAAGCTGGATGAGATGAAGGGGAGGAGGATGGCAAGTCTGGAGAGGGAGGATAAGGAAGAAGAGAGGTGTTAGGAGCTGAGGAACATGGGGATGGCAAGCTCGCTCGTTGTGAGACACGGGACAGAAGGTCACTGGACCCCGTCACTAGTTCTTATCAGTGCGCGGCAGGGCGGCTTATCGCAGTTGGCAGCCTGGCTGTTACCCCAGTGAGGTCATTGGACTAAGCCACACACGGCACACAACACAACACGGCAACACAGCACGGTGCACAGGATGGCACGGTCGCCTTGTGGTGGTCAGAGCGGTGGTTGGCTCAGCGAAAAAAGGTACCCTATACTGACAACCTCTCTTTTGTCTACCGTCTACCAGGCAAAATAAGATCCGTTCAAGAGAATGCTAATAGATGTATTTTAAAAAATCAAAATAAAGAGCATCTATTTATGTATTTTCAAAGCAATCAATTACTCCAGCTCGGCCATCGAAAAGAGGGGGAAATGATGTCAGAAGTCAACCTCCATCCTAATAAACATTCCACAGCTTAGCCTGTAAACATTGTAAACTCTATCAGCGCCGCTTTGCTCTAGCCAATAATTCCACTATCAGGTTCATTGAAATTCTGTAAGAGGTACGAACCCCCCAAAAATATCCATTACATTGATTCCGAGAAGAGCATCCGTCTCAACACCCCAAGAGTCTTGCGATGGGACGTTCCTGTCAACACTGTAGAAGTCAGGGTCATGCATGCTCATGGCGCTTGGCAGTGTCTAGCGCATGCAATCATTAGCGACTGAAATTATTAAAAACAGCAGCGTGAAGTTGGTCTCCATACCTGCAAAACGGATGTAGTGCTCTGCTCTTCTGCAGATATTGGAACTGTGCTGTGAATTTGTAACTGTGCACCGCCCAACACGGCATGGTTAACTGTGGTCGATATGCTCTCCGAGGGCCCATGGTGTCGCGGGCTGTGGCGATTGATCTCATTCGCGTACTCCCGCGCAATATACGAAAACTCTGCGATCAAAGAGCCAGGTAGAGAACCACCACTTGCATACTCTATTCGAGAAAAGTGACCCCCAGCAATGTCAAGCAGGGCAAGATTGCTGGCTGCATCTTTGGCCTGGGGATCATTAATGACCTCTTCAAAGAGAATGAAGAGTGCGAATATGGGTATTCCGGCAATAACCCTGTTTCTGTGAGAATTTGATAGAGGATAGAACGGGGCACTGAATTGAACCATCAACTTACCAAAGTGGCGTCGAGGGCTCAACGTCAATATATGGGGTCAATTCTAGGATTGTCCTGGATACACTCGTCATGGTTTGCCTAGCCTTGATCCTGTTTTCTACCATTGAATCGCTGACCTCGTTAGCCGTGAGCTGTAAATACGTCTTGGAAAGGATCAAATGGAATCCGTAGTAGAGATAATAGGTCCAGAATACTGCCACACCAGAAACTGGTTTTCGCAACACATGTTGGCTGTATTGGCAACCTGGCCGTCTGTCTTCGGGCAATGCCATTCGCCACTGCTCCAAATCGAGATTGAGCTGGTCAAGGGTGGCAACGTAGTACGCCGTGTCCTTGTTTGATACACCCGAAGACAAGAGACTTGACAAGGTGCGAGAAAGAAGCCTTGAAAGGCGTGCGAAGGTCAGAAACCAGTCAAAGGCACCAAACATGGATTCTGGTACGCTGGGAATGGGCGTTGTGATGTCAACATCAATGAACACCTATATTCGTGAGCCCCTGACCACAAACTTTAGTAACCGCTGCGTACCGAATTGCGACCAGAAAAGAAGCTCATCATTTTTTCCAGCGAGTATAGTACCCAGAATGTACGCCGAAATGTCTGTGCTGCACTGCCACTCATGATGACATGGGAGAGGTTCTGCGCTCGT
This sequence comes from Calonectria henricotiae, assembly GCA_020623695.1. NCBI lineage: Eukaryota > Fungi > Ascomycota > Sordariomycetes > Hypocreales > Nectriaceae > Calonectria > Calonectria henricotiae. The sequence goes on from JAHVYB010000177.1 coordinate 62,776, forward strand.
CGGGCTGCTTCGGTAAGGACAAACTTCTCAATCGCCAGACACGATATTCCAAGTGAGTATATGGACATTGTCGTCAAAGCCTGGAGTATTAGGAGTGAATCCGGGGATTGAACTAGCTCTGGAAAAAGAGCTAGAGATATGGAAAATATCTGCCATGCTTTGCCCTTGCCTGGCTCAAAGCTGCCCCCGCCATCATAAAGACAACCAAGGGCTACGACCGAATGATATAGCGCGGAAAAGGCTTTGTTTTCGATCAAAATAGTAGGCAAGTCGGCTGAAAATGCAGTCGTCTCAAAGGAGGCCCGATTTAGATGGGGATATAGAGGATGGACATGTTCGAAGTATGCTGTAATATGTTAACCAAAATACGTCGAGAATCTCGAGGTTATAGCGTCAAAATTACTGGATATGAAAGCTGCAGCTGCAGCTCGGTCATTGAAAGCACTATTGCGGCCCCTTTCCTGGGATATTGATCGGGCTGAAACCTTGTCGGGAGACTTGACCTTGCTTTTGATGACTTCGGAGAACCGTTTTACGAGCTCATCGACTTTATTGTTCTGGAGCTTGGCCGCAAGCGATGCAAGGCGGCCGTCAGAAAAAAATGTGAGGGTATATGTACCGCCTGTCTGGTTTTAGCGTGTAATACTACGAAGAGATGGGACGCTGTCATACCGAAAAGTCCGTTTCCCTGTGTAAAACCGTTAGCTTGGAAGGGAAATGGCATGGGTGGATGTTGCACACCTTTAGTGCAAGCAGTCGGTTACTTTTGGTTTCTTCGGGGCCGAGAGTTTTGGAAAGAATTTGATCGATGTAGAGACCATGATCTGGTATCGGAATTGGTGCTACATGCTTTCTCCCTAGATCTTGGTCTGTGACGATCTGGATAAGGATGTTAATCGCTGTTATTTGAATTTTGCGTAGACAGCCATGAATACCAGGAGGAAATCTCCCTGTAATTTAAAAGAATGGCATTCATAGTGCCTTACATTAGTGGTCCCAAGGAAGGACTTGGGGAACGATTCGTTCGGTGCCGGTGACGGCGAAACGGTGGTTATCAATCCCTTGTTTACTGAGAACACTTCCGTTAGTTTCGGAGATCAAGCTCGGCGATGAACAAAACTGAATCACCGTTTTTCCGAAGCGGGACTTTTCTTCTCCCAAAAACACATTCTAGCCCACGTTTCTTTTATTCACACAAGGTTTGATCAGCGGGAAAGAGAATCAACAGCCAGAGGGGAGCTTACCGAGCAACCAACACAGGGCGACGGGTAGCCTGGAATAGTCAGGAATGGAAATTTCTGCAATAACAACGGCGCATGAAATGGGATACTTACCAGAGCACCTTACTTTACGCGTCTTGCAGGCGTCACAGGCCTTTGCGCGCTTCGTGCTCCGGAGCCGACTTGGGTCCATTGGTGATGTGCCCAAACTCGTGGGATGTCGCTGGAGATGACTGCTCTGCTGCACAAGTGTGGGATTTCAGTGAGACAAGAATCCGCCAGCAGCAAAAGAACCATACAGCTTTCGGACGAAATCACGAGCTGTCACTGTGTGACGAGGCGCAAACTCCGAGCATCAAAGACTCTGGGGATCGTTGCTGGAGAGCCCGGCGCCGAACTTCCAGATACAGTCTAGACTCGTTGGGATGCAGGTACGTGCGACTGATGGGGCATCTGATCTAATGTCTCATTTGACGAGCCCGCTTAATCAGCACAACGGCCCTGGAATTTAAGTCAGTGTGTTGGATGCCGGCCGTTTTCTATGGTCCGAGATGAGCTCATCACCTATATCGTCGGCGGCGTCACACGGGTTCTGCTCGTCGAAAGGTGCTTGTGTGGGTGATAATTTGAGATATTTCAGGGATCTGCGATCCTGAGATTAGGGCTGGAGACAAATGCCGAATCCTGCGGCATTCGAATAGTCGGTCGATAGGCGAGGGCCAGGTGTGATCCAAGATCTGTTGTCACTTTGCTGTCCTTGCTTTTTCTGGTTTACATGTGAATATAAATGGGTTCCAAGTTCACCAGGCGCAAGGTTTTATATAATATACCACAATCCAATCATTTCTGGCACGTCTGAAATGCAATTGCTCCGCCGCGGCAATTCTATTTCTCTTTACTAGGTTGTTACCATGAGAGCTTCCGATAATTCTCAAAATGACGCTTTGTCTATTCACATTGAAAACGATGATGCCATGACAGATATTGAGGAAGAGCCTATTGCCAACTTGGCCAGGTCTTTTTCTCTATCTCGAATATTCTCTGAGTTACCACCAGATATCAACCCATTCACCTCCTCGGACCCCAGACTTGACCCGTACTCCCCAGACTTTGATTCTATGCGATGGGCCAATGCATTTATCCATGCTTTTTCGCAGGATCCTGCCAGGTACCCGCGCCACGACGCAGGTGTTTCCTATAGAAATCTGGGAGTGTACGGATATGGCCGCTCTACCGATTACCAGCACGACATGCTCGATGTTCTCTGGGATACGCCTCTCAGGCTTTTCGATTGGGTTCGTCAACGAAAAAGAAAAATACAGATATTGACGGGATTTGATGGTCTTGCCAAAAGCGGTGAGATGATTCTTGTCCTAGGACGGCCTGGAAGGTGTGTGGACAGAACCTCGCCCTTGATGACTCCCCCCCTCCCCCCCCCTCTTCTTTAAGCCTTCGATCTTGAGAGCTCAAAGTTCGCTGACATATAAGCATTTAGCGGCGTATCTACATTGCTCAAGACCATTTCTGGACAGACGCATGGATTGAATTTGGATAAGTCGTCAGAATTCAACTACCAAGGTTCGTCTGCCTGTCATTTGGTTTCGTTACATGAATCTAACTCTTGTAGGCGTTCCCTGGAAAGCGATGCACGAAAATTTCAAAGGAGAAATAATTTACGGGGCTGAAAATGATGTCCATTTCCCCCAGCTGACAGTCGGAGACACTCTTCTGTTCGCTGCTCTTGCCCGGACGCCGCAGAACCGCCTTGACGGAGTGTCGCGGGATGCGTACGCCCGACGTCTCAGGGACGTCGTCATGGCCATTTTCGGCATCTCAAATACAATTAATACGAGGGTTGGAGACGACTTTATCCGTGGCGTTAGCGGAGGAGAACGTAAGAGAGTGAGTATTGCTGAGGCAACCCTCAGCCAAAGTACAATTCAGTGCTGGGACAATAGCACAAAAGGTCTTGACAGTGCTACGTCTCTCGAATTTGTCAAGACGTTGAAGCTGAGCACTCGCTTGGGAGGTACAAGCGCTATTGCAGCTCTGTACCAGGCCAGCCAGCCTGCTTATGAGGTATGCTCGGACGAGGCGCAATCGCGAAACAAGCCATTGACCTTTCATAGTTGTTTGACAAGGTCGCAGTTCTCTACGAAGGCCGGCAGATTTACTTTGGTCCAACGGAGTCAGCAAAGGCATACTTTACTGAGATGGGATACCATTGCCCTGGGCGACAGACAACAGCCGACTTCCTCACCTCGCTGACAAGTCCTGCCGAGAGAATGGTGCGACCCGGGTTCGAAGGCAGAGTCCCCCAAACGCCAGAGCAGTTTTCAGACGAATGGCGAATGAGCCAAGCGAGATCTAATTTGCTTCAAGAAATAGCTGCCTTTGAAGAAAAGTATCCGTTGAATGGCCCTGAGCTCGAAAAGTTCCGCGACGTACGAAATGCGCGACAGTCGCGATTTGTGTAAGTCGCTCTCTGGTCGTTGCAGCATGCACCTCTAACTCCCCACAGGCCAACGTCGAGCCCCTACACTATTTCTATCCCCAAGCAAATATATATCTGCATGATTCGCGGGCTGAAAAAGCTGCGCGGCGATATGCTCTACTTCAACATCACTGTGGGTGGAAACCTTGGCATCGGTATCATTTTGGGGAGCGCCTTTTACGACATCCCCGACACCGCCGAGGAGATGACAACCCGCTGCTCGCTTGTTTTTTTCACCTTGCTTTTCAATGCAATGATGTGCGCTTTAGATGTATGAGCCAGCATGATGCCTGCTAAAGTCAAGATGCTGATTCTTGCAGATGATACCGATGTTCACCCAACGAGCCGTCATCGAAAAACAATCTCGCTATGCCTTTTATCGGCCACTGTCTGAAGCCATATCCTGCACAATTTGTGACTTGCCACTCAAGATTATATGTGCATTTACTCTCAATGTCTCCGTTTACTTTTTGGCAAATCTTCGCCGTGAGGCGTCTGCCTTCTTCATCTTCCTTCTCTTCGGGTTTATCACTAGTCTAATCATGTCAATACTTTTTCGCACCATCGCTCAAAGTTCAAAGTCGATTAATTCAACCGTGACACCTGCCTGCACCCTGGTCCTCGCCACTGTCACTTACACGGGCTACATCCTCCCAGTGCGCAACATGAAAGGTTGGCTGAGAGGGATCAACTATATGGACCCAATTGCATACGCGTATGAGGCAGTGATTTCAACCGAGTTCCACAATAGGAAATTCCACTGCAAGAGCATGATTCCCATGGGGGAATCATACGACCAAGTGGGCTCTCTTCAGCGTACATGCTCGACCGCGGGTGCAGCGCCAGGCGATGATTTCGTCATGGGAGACGTATACATCGGAGATTTATTCGGATACAAATACTCTCATTTATGGAGGTAGGTTTCCCCCATAAGATTGTTTTGGGCGTATTGCTCACCAGGACAGGAATTTTGGCATCCTCATCGGGTTTTTCATGTTTTTCTCGTTCCTGTACGTACTCACATCAGAGTATCTTTCCCTTAGTCCATCCAAGGGTGAAGTGCTGCTCTTCAAGCGAAGCTCTCGGAGACGCCGCCAGTCAGTCTCTTGTGACGAGGAGTCTTCCGCAGTTGATGCTCCCAAAGAATCCTTTGGCCACTATAAACCTTCTTCGAGTACACTTAGGACAGAGGGCAGCAGTACTCTGACACAAACAGCTATCCTGCACTGGAGACGTTTATGCTACGATATTAAAATCAAGTCGGAAAACAGGAGGATTCTTGATCAAATAGATGGATGGATAAAGCCTGGTACCCTAACCGCGCTAATGGTGAGCCAATTGCTTGTATCTCAAGGAGGAAAGTTCTAACGGGTACTAGGGTGCCACCGGTGCCGGCAAAACTACTCTTCTTGACGTTCTGGCAGACCGAGTTAATGTAGGAGTCATTTCCGGCGATATTCTCCTGAATGGATATCCAAGGTCCAATTCCTTCCAGAGAAAGACGGGCTACGTCCAACAGCAGGATATTCACCTCGGGACGTCAACGGTTCGGGAAGCCTTCAGGTTCAGTGCCGAGCTCAGACAGCCTATTTCAACAAGCAAGGAGGAAAAGCACGCCTACGCCGAGCAAATCATCAGACTACTCGATATGGAGGAATACGCAGATGCGGTCATTGGTGCTCCCGGAGAAGGTATGCCAGGCCACTCTAGCAAAATCTCTTAATTGCTAACTTTGGTGTCCAGGCCTCAACGCAGAGCAGCGGAAGCGTGTTACAATTGGTGTCGAGCTGGCTGGTAAACCCGACCTATTGGTATTCCTAGATGAACCGACCTCCGGCCTGGATAGCCAAACCGCGTGGTCTATCGCAGCCCTTATTCGAAGGCTTTCAGACCACGGGCAAGCAATCCTCTGCACCATTCACCAGCCTTCTGCCGTGCTATTCCAGCAGTTTGATCGCCTTCTTCTGCTTGCCCGCGGGGGCAAGACCGTGTATTTTGGAGGCATCGGCGCCAATTCAAAAACCTTGATTGGTTATTTTGAACGATACGGAGGGACCCCATGCAAAGCGCGCGAAAATCCTGCCGAATGGATGCTGCGTGTCATCGGCGCTGCTCCGGGAGCGCATACAACCCGGGACTGGGCAGCGACTTGGCGAGAGAGCCCCGAGTACAGAGACGTTCAAGCCGAGCTAGATAGGCTTGCTAGCACCAAGACCACCAGTCCCGATCCAGAAGACTCCTCCGATTCGAAAATGACCTACGCCACCCCATTCAGCACACAATTCAAGTTGTGCATGAAGCGTGAGTTTGAGCAATACTGGCGAACTCCATCATATCTCTACTCCAAGCTGCTCCTTTGCTTTCTCCCCGTCAGTTTACGTGCCCTTCGGGATTGAATAAGATCATGCTAATGTTGTCTTAGAGCATGTTGCTCGGGCTGTCATACCAAGACTCGCCCCTGTCCATACAAGGCCTCCGCAACCAAATATATGCCACCTTCATGATTGTATTGATTTTCGGTTTCATGCTATATCAATCAATGCCAAGGTTCATCTATCATAGATCCCTCTATGAAGGCCGCGAGAGAGCCTCCAAGATGTATTCTTGGCGCGTCTTTATGCTGACAAACCTGCTGGCCGAGTTGCCCTGGAACACCGTGGCGACACTTTTCGTCTACCTACCATACTATTTCCTTGTCGGGATGAACAATGCCGGTGAAGCCACGGGCACCGAACACGGACGAGGTGGGTTCATGTTTTTGGTGTTGTGGACGTTCTTCATGTTCGATGGGACCTTTGCAGACATGTCTGTTGCAGGCGTGGACACGGCTGAACTCGGAACCGTCATTGCGTTGCTGTTATTCATGACAAGTCTGATCTTTTCTGGGTAGGATAAATATTGCCGGCTTGTGTCTCGGCGCCTTAGCTAACTCTGTGGCAGTATCATCGTCTTGTACTCCAAGCTCCCGGGATTCTGGACGTTCATGTATCGCGTCTCGCCATTGACATATCTCATTAGCGCTATGGTATCCGATGGTATTTCTAAGCAGCAGATCCAGTGCTCTGATATCGAGTTTCTATCTTTTCAGCCGGGTGACAATCTCACTTGCGGTGAATACATGGGACCCTATATACAGTCGGCCGGCGGCTACCTGCAGGATCCTGCAAGCAACCAGCACTGCTTATTCTGTCCCATCGCACGAACAGATGACTATCTGCAGACTCTTGGGATTGAATACGGCGATCGGTGGAGAAACGTTGGTCTAATGTGGGCGTACATCATATTTAATGTATTTGCCGCTGTCGGAATCTATTGGTTGCTCAGAGTACCAAAGAAGAACATGTGGATCAAGGTCAGGAAACTGTTGGGAAGGGAATAATCAATATAATTTAGTATGTGCGACAAGGTGACAAAGTAGATGTATAATCAGCATCTCACATAAATATTCAACATGCTGAACGGAAAAGTCCGCTAGCCCTTGTCGGGGAAACAGATTATGGTCGGGAGAGATGTTCGGTATGATCTCTTCCAATGGGATCGACACAGGACCAGGCTACGATAGTTGTGCACAGATGTTAGGATGAACTGAGAATATATTCATAAAGGAGTGATTATCATTGTCATTATGGGCGCGTCGAGCGCCATGGTCGTAAAGAGCGTATAAGTAAGTGGTATCGATGCATGCAATGTCTATGTCTTTTTTTTTTTCCTCCGTTATTATCCCCCTCCGCCAAGTCCGTGCCGCATTTTTTTATTGGCTGTACTTGCTCCAATTGATTGCGGATACATCCTTGTAGCATTTCGAATCAGCAGCGTACTTGTGGCTAGAGAAAGACCCCTTGGGCAGGGCGTCCAGCTTGGCGCACTCCGGAACCAAGTGAACGGGAGCGCATCCCTTGGGGACGTTTGTCTTTGTGGAGCCATCCTTGTTCTTTGTGGTTTTGGCGTGTCTGATGATGATGAAATATTCGCCTTGGTAGTAGGACAAACTTTCGTTACAGGCGACGTAGGTCTGAGGGTCCAGATAGGTGTAGCCCTTGATGGTAGCGAGCTGCACGCCGCGAGTACCGAAACCTGCATCCAGGTGGGCTGTTGCAGTGTTCTTGGACTTTTCATCCTGGATGAGCGACAGGCCTTGGGGAAAGGGAGGAGTGCCACCATCAGAGATAACGGTAGCCTTCTTTTGCTCAAACTCCTTCTTGGTTCCATTTTGGTAGAAGACACGAGCCTCGCTCTCCTTCTCGATTACGCCTACGAGAGCCAGTCCAGCTCCGGTGTGGATGCTGCTGATGTAGGTGTTCTGGATGGACGATTTGAAGTCCTTGGTAGGGTCCGTCACGTTGACAACCAGCCTGAAGCCCTTGGATGACTGCGTAGCCGGGTATTTCGTGGCAACTGGAGAGGCAGCAGCAAGGCCGAGGAGGCCGAAGAGTAGTGTTGATGTGATCATGATTGTTGAGGCGGCAAGAGCGGTGATGAGATGTGATGGCGAGTCGATGAAGAACGGGTGAGGAAGACGAGTATTTAATGGAAGGTTTGAGACAGCGTGATTGGTTCTGTGGCCTGCAGGAATTGATAGAATGTCTGAGGAACAATAGACGCGGGATCCGTTGTCTCTTAAATATGGAATCCACCGTCCTGTACAACTGAGGTGGAATGACGATGGTGAATACAAGGGGGGGGCACAAGGGTGTTCATGAACCCCCCGAAACCCAAGCGCATACTGGACGAGGAGCGGGACCAAGTGGAGCGGGCTAGCGAGGATCACTGGCCCAGCCCCCGGATCCTCTGGAAAGCCACTAAAAGCCAATCTGCTCCAGGCCTAGCCACGCCTGGCCACAGGCGCTTTAGGCCTAGGCTTCGCTGGGCTTTGCTGGAGGGCTTCAGCACTCTCAGGTGCGGGGTGGTCCTCGTCAATGGTCAATGGCCACTCGTGGGCTGATCTACCCTTGAACCGACCTGGGAATGCCGTCACGTTTGGCGCCAGCATTTCGGTTATTTGCGCCGTGCCGCAGAGCGGATAATTGACGCCGAGGGACATCGCGAGCAGACGAAAATGGTGGAAATGGCCGTTCTTGTTCCTGATAAATTCAATTTTCATGCGCCTAGACGTGAATCCGTTGGTTGCTCTTCATTCGCCCTCGACGAGATCCTTCTTCTATCGTGGTACAGGCTCGGACCAAGGCGCTGCGCGGTGTCTATCTCGTGAGGCGCATTCACCATCCCTTGCCCCCACAAGACCCGCCAACAGAGCAACCAACAAAACCAATAGAACTAACAGAACAAGTCCATTGATAGGCGAAACAATACGCACCCTTCTCCCAGTCAAATCCCCGTTACCAAGACGTTGTTGGTAGCAAGCCTCAGAGTCCCTCAAGCTGCACAATGGCAGAAACCTTTCCCGTCGTTCGGTGAAACCCAAATCAGTGGACCGGTTCTCGTCCAGGCCGGAACGCAATATTGGCATTGCTCTGTCGCAGTAGCGCTCGCGGACGGCGATACCGAATGCTTCACTGACAGACAATTGAAGGGAGGTTCCGCCTGCTGGCCCAACCTCGTGCAACTTTAGGTGCGCTATGACGCATTGCAAGATTGCGACCTACATCGTCCTCGGTAGTCGGTTTCGCTGGTGGATGATTTGCATCACTTGCAGGCCTCCTCCTCCTGCTTGGGACATCATAGCTTGCCCAACTGCCCCACGAGCCTCGCACCCAATTTCGGTTCTTCCTTGTCAGGCCGAAAACTTGTTCGTCATGGGCAAAAGCAAGTGACGCAACAATGAGCTCCAATCCTTCTCAATGCACGCCAGCGACCGGCAGATCTTCATGATCAGCCAGTGCAATGTCTGCATCCGGTAATCGACATCGAGCGTCCCGTAGCCCACGCATTCGCTGCCAAACCTAGATGCAATGGATCGCCTAGTTGGGTGCCTCAGCTTGAGGGGTGCTGGTCTATGTTCCAATGTATACTAGCATGAATCGTCGCCTCAAGCACGTATTGTGGATTTGCCTTTCTGCGCTGCGGCCCAAATGTTTCTGGCATGGCTGCACTCGTTGAAATGGTCCAGGAACCTTTCTCTCGAGTACACACGTTGCCGGAGCTTAAAGGCTTCTTCAGAAGGTTCGGTCTTCATTGCCATCCGGCATCCCTGGCAAGACACGCCCGCCTGGATATCGCCTTTCCTCGGGCTGAAGTACGGCAACGTCACAGACGCCTCGAACCCGAACCCAGGAAGATGCATTAGGGAGAAATAAGCGGGCACCGGCTCTGGGTGTCCTGTCGATCGTAGAATGTTTATGCAGTGCCTCTCAGAAACGAGATATGTCCGGCTGCCACGTTTATGGCTGGCCGCGTTGTGCATGGATAAAAGGGTATGAAAGACGGGCAGAGATGCCTTGAGTTCGTCCATCGGCAAATCACATTCACTTGCCAACTTGTCGAGAGGCGCTGCACTCAACCCCGGGCCCGACTCGATGCAAGCAAAGCAGCATTTCGTGACAGTCGGCAAAAAGAGGTAGCCCGCAAAATAACCACAGGATTGGCAGTCTTGCGTCAGGAGTGCCTTGTGCAGCGTGGTGACGGCAACATGGTGGCCGATGTCGGTTCGGAGCAGCGCGCAGAAGGATTGAAGAGCGTGGTCGCCAATCTGGTGATATTCGGGAATGGATGCAACGACGGCTCGAGCGCGACGGCTTACTTGGCTGAAGCGGAAGCCAGCAGATACATCGAGTATGAGGCAAATGTAGGATAAGACCTCAACGGGGAGAGCATTGAGTGAGCCAAGGCCAGAATCGGGGCCCTCTCCGAAAGGCTTAAAAAGCGACGAACGGACCAAATCGCTTTGATGGCTGTCAATTTCGATGACAGAGCGACCAAAATCATCGCAATGGTATGAAGCGGCTTCCAGGATTTCTTCTGCGCTGTCCATGATGGTTGTGGTTGGAAGAAGGACGGTCTGCAGCTTGTGGCACCTTGAAGTCGTGTTGAGCTGGCGTTGGGGTTATAGATTGATAAGATAATCTATCGTGAGAGGGGGTAGTGAGCAAAGGCGCGCAAGACGAAAAACAAGGCACGTCAGGGCGTGGCACTGATTGATAAGGGATAATTATATTCTCGGGAATCCGATTGCGGGCCCATGCACGTATCAAGTAAAACCAAGTCTGCCATGGCCAGCCAAGCTTATCCCGGCCTGTCATTGGGATCGATCCGGCTGCTAGCTTGACGCAAATGTCGCAAGCGTGACCAGTTCTTGAGTGATGGCAGAATGCCTGCATGGTTATAGCTACGCGACTATGATATAATATGAATAAAAACTTCTATCATTATTTATTTATGTTTAGTTTAAAAAACAACAAGTAGTGGGCTCAACCAGACATTCCCAGGAGCGCACGCCTAGACCACAAGTGTCGCAGGCAGATACAATCAGTTTAAACAACTCTGGTTGTTGGGCTCTTTTCGTCCTGGCCAACGGAACAATCAATTTGTTCGATTCTTATTTCTCTCCGTAGTTTCCCAGTATCCTATTGCCTGGCTTCTGCTATCTCCACTACATTCACCATCTTCCTTGCTCTTCCCCACCTCCACTGCATCAGATTCTGCTCAGGCCCTACCATAGATCCTACCTGTGTGCATAGAATTACTCAGGGTTCCCTTTAGTCATGTATGTTCAGAAAATCATCCATACCACGATATTGGCGTTTTTCAGCAGTGTGGCATTGAGGTGCTCCAGGCGTATTCTAGCCAACAAGCCAACTTGAAAACGGACAAAGATCCTGGCTTGGCTGTAGGTGCTCGATGTTTATTTACTAGGCAAAGCTGAATATAAGTTGGAGGACTCAACAGAGGACTGCAGCTTCCAGCTTTGCCTCTTTAAAATGAGGTATCAAAAGTTTACGCTAAAGTAATCTATTCAGTAACTAGTCAAAAAAAAAAATTGCTCCTTATTCGATAATTAGATAACTTAAATATGGCATATACCAGATATATACCGGAATATATACTCTCACCAAAATCTATGCCTTCTAATATGGTGTTTTTAAGTAGCAAGGCCGGGCCTGCCGGAGGCAAAAGCCGGCTACAGGCCCCGCCCCCCGCGCAGAGGGGGAAAAATATAACTTTACTATAAAATCCGAATAATATTTAAGATAGGTTATTAGAAGCAGCTAAAAGCAATAAACAGTAGGGCTATTGGAAGAAGTAGGAACTGCAGCTTTGCCTATGCTTAGGACGATGCTTAGAGCTCGGCATCAGGGTCTTGTACTCAAAGATTTTCTGGCTTGTCTATGCTATTTTCTAGATGCTCCAAGTTCTCGCGCCGTTGTCGAATGAAGGTCATCATCCATGAAGCATCCTCCCATACCATAGGCTCCAAGCCTTGAATATCCGCCCAGTTTTCATTTGCAAGGTAGAAAATCCAAAATACAAAAGCATTCCTCAGTTTCTACTCTTCGTGCAGTGTGAAATCCCAATCTCTTTGACTACGGCTTTGGAACCGGCCTCATCGTTTTTATGACGCCGCCTCTAATACAGGTCCCATGAGTGAGGAAGAAAGAAGTATTGGGACATTACTCTATAACAGGCGAAACGAAAACATGCATTGGAATCATGAAATAAGTGTGTATTGGGTCGCATAAGCCGACTTTGACGTTGACGCCTTGATTGCTCGGATCGCGAATAACGGATTCCTCCGTCCAACACGCCACAGGAAATGATTATAGCTGCCTAAATGTATATTCTGCCAGGATAATAAAATCCACCAATACAGAAAATTGAAAATGGTAGCATTTAGAACCATAAAGATACTTGGGGCAGGGAACAGGCAGTGATTGCAGTTTCAGCCTATGCAGTGCGACCCGCTGGCTGACCAACCCCATCTATATTCCGCCTTGTTCAATTTCTTGGCTTCCAACCGCTTCTTCCGATGATACACTTTTATCTTCAGCTGAGGGGCTAAAATCGACTCATCACTTCGCATGTTGCCCCTTGAGTGTACATTTCTGCGGCCTTGATGTACGTGTGGTCAGACCCGGGTCTTTGCTACGTCAGTTAGGGGCCCAATGGTGTGGGAATCGTCCCCAACACGCGATGCCATTCGGTTATTCGACCAACAATGCCCAGACCCCCAATACAACGACATCCAATTAACACACGGGTTTCTACCCTGAGAGGGTGACCGGTATGCATGGGCCATATCCGCACTGTCTACCGTGGCCCTTGACCCCCAAAACTCCACCAGTTACAAAAGTGGCCGCCTGCAGAGCCCGCTACCAATGAGCCTCACCCGAGGACGCATGGCTGGCCTCCCGCATATACATTGGCGGGCCTCCTGCCAATTGCCTTTCCAATTCGCGCCAACCACTGCATCCTACATTGCATCTTATGTGCTTCTTGTCACCAGCCCAGCCATCATTACTCCACCATTGCAGGTGGCATTGGAGCATCTGACTCGCTGTGGAAGGGGGCCCCCTTGGCTTGCGAAGTTCTCGCGAGACATGCGGCCAACAGACAGGCACTTTGGCACTGGCTACAATCTATGCAGTCAGTACCCCTCTTTGCTGTTGGGCTTGCCCGGTTGTTCTGCCTGGGAATGAACATAAATGGGCGAGCAACCGGCTCCGATTTCAAGACCATCTTTGCAAAGCGATCAACTCAAGACACTCAGCAAGCACCTTCATGAGCCACTGGCCTCACAATACGTACAGCCAAGACGGGCCGGCGGAGCAGGAAGCATCTGCCGGCCCGTCCTACTTTCAAGATCGTCAGTGCACCCGGCATTTTACCCCGCTCCTGCACGGCTAACACGAGACAAACACTGCAGTCTCCGGTGAATTATGGTCCCCTGGCAATAGCCAAACAGGGTATGACATGGCACAGCTTTTCGAACATGGTGGGTGGGACGAAAGCTATTCGAGCATGTCCCTCGAGCCTATCTTTGGCATGGATCTCGGAAATGGCTTGCTCCATGAGACGGCTACCAGCGGGAGCCCTGTCCAAGACGGCATTTCTCTCGGCGCCCCCCAAGTTATTCCGCCACACGATTTTTCTTTTGGTCCTTTGTTTCTTTCCTCTCCCTCTATTCCTACTATTCCTACTATTCCCTCTATTCCCTCTATTTCCTCTATTTCCTCTATTCCCTCTCTTGATCCTCTAGATGTTCTTCCCCTTCCCCTTCCCCTTCCTATTCCCATTCCCATTCCTCTTCCTCAACTCACCCCTGTAGAAACCAACACGGGATACGAAGCTCCTGCTCTTGAAGCTCCACAGGCTGCTCAAGTTCTGTAGAACAATAGCGAGCAATCTATGCAGATTAATCAGGACAGTTTTTATCCCTCGTCACGTTACACAGAGTTTGTTGCGAAAGATGATTCGGAATTATACACATATCTCAGTTTCGGTTCTTCGGTAACTGCATCGAAAGCTGCTTCGAAAGCTGCTTCGAAAGCTGCTTCGAGTGTCGCATCGAGAGCTACATTCAGAGTTGCACCGAAAATCGCACCGAAAATCGCACCAAATGCTGCATCGAATTCTGTATTGAATGATGTATCATATGCTGTATCGAAAGCTGTATCGAAAGCTGTATCGAAAGTTACATCTAAAGCTACACCAAAAACTTTATTGGATGCTACATCAGATGCTTCATTGAATGCTTTATCGGATACTTCATTGAATATTTTATCGGATGCCTCATTGAATATTTTATCGGATGCTCCATCGAATACTTCATCGTATGCTCCATCGGATGCTTCGTCATATGCTCCATCGGATGCCTCATCGGATGCCTCATCGGATGCTTCCTTAAATTCTTCATCAAAATCTCGAACGAAAGCTCGAACGAAAGCTCGAACGAAAACTCGAACGAAAGCGCCATCAAAGGGTTCATCGAAAGCTACATCAAAAGCTCCATCAGTAGCTACCCCGGTAGCTACATCGGTAGCTACATCGAGATATCCATTGATTGCTCCATTGATTGCTCCATTGATTGCTCCATTGAATACTCCATCGATTACTCCAACGAAAAAGGATGATAGGCACTGGACTTTAAGGAATCTCAAATACGAGGAATTGCCCTACCATTGTCCCAAGGATGACCAGTACGTAGAGGATGGCTATTTTCTCTGTCCCCCTGGCTATACCACTCGGTCTGGAGAGCAATGCACCGAGCGTTTTGAAGTATCCAGGGACAGAAGGTAAGCCGAAATCATTGGCTGTGGTATGAAAAGCAGCTGACAGGACATAGAAAACACATACGAAAGCATGTAAAGCCGGTACTGTGTCATAAATGCCATGTACGAATGGCCTTTCAGAGAGACATGGCACGACATATGAAGACTCATGGAAGAGATAGAGAGAGATTCGAGTGTGACATCTGCTCTGCAAGTTGTGCCAGGTATGACCTACTTGAACGACATGTGAGGAAGCAACACGCAGGAGAGTTCGAAGAATGGAAAACCCGAAACCAGCGGCCTCGGGAGAGAATTTGATGACGATTCATGATTTTAGTATTCATAACGCTCGTTACTATATCACACTCCTTAAATGTATCTCGCCGCTCTAATATACGTTCCTTATTTTTTACCTCGGCCAAAACCGCACCCTGCCCTTGAAGAACGAGCAAAGTAGCCTGCCATGCCATGCCATGATTCTAGCTCTCAACATGTCTCTCTATTTGTTTTATCAGTCAAGTTATGAAAACTCTTTCACTTAATCGTCTTGTTAAGCCGTAATGGTGGAATATCGTGTTGGGTTCTGCTTACTCTCCCTCGCACTGTCAGTCCAGTTGGTTCTCCTGCTCCATTCATTTAATTATAACTGGAAGTTGAATTTGTATGTAAATTGAAGTGAGATGGTAAAATTACTCTTACTTCTCTACAGTTTAACACCTCCATCACTATCGGAATCTTCCTCCGTTGAAACATTTTCGCCACAGTCATCCAACCCTTCATCATGTCTAACTGTCGCATCATAAACATCTAGATGTAGTCAGTGGGGTTCGAATAAAAACCATGCTAAGTCAGATTGGATCGTTAATTTTCCTTACCTTGGCTCCCATCGCTACCCAAAAGCTCATCCTCTACGTCGGATAATCCGTCCATTTCACGCAAATCATACTCCGAACAGGTGAGTGCAGTGACAGAATTCGCAGGTCTCACATGAACCATCCGTTGGTTTATTATGTGATCCAATGCAATATCCCGAAGGTCGCTACGAACTTTACCTAGCAAGCTCCTCTGTTCCTGGAACCTGGCGTCTCCCATGCCCTTGGGTAGAAGAATTGGCCCCCAGTTGGTATAGATTCTTTGGTGAGAATCAGGCGCTTCGCAATTTGCCGGGTGATATCGAAAGTACAACTTGCAGCAAAGACAAGCAGGCTTGCTGGTCCCGATAAAAGGGTAGTTGTTGGCATATTCCAACTTGTCCCTATAAAACATTTCCAGCATCTGGATTTCGGAATGGACACGCGGTTTCACTTTTTCCTCCGCGTAGATGTGGTCAATCCGATGGCTGAGCCCTATAGCCTCGTCAATGGTATTCATTTTTCTGGTGTATTCCTCGCGGTTCTCGTCTTGTTGGGACGGTATCAATCGCCCCAGGATAGCTTCTAAGTTCGTCTGTGCATCTGCCTTGGGTGGAGGGACACAGTCGGGAGGCTTCACTCGACCAATCTCGAAGACATCAAATAATTCTGGTAGACACCTGGAGTCTTCCAATAGCTGCTCCGCGACGCGAATGCGCGCCGCAAGTCTTCCGATGTAGTGTCTGACGACAAGAAACGGGCTTCTCTTTGTGGATGCATTTGAATCAGCAGTGGATTCCTGGCCAAGTTGAAATAGTATACGCATTTGCGGATCGTTCCTAATTCCGAAAGCAATCTCGCACACCTGGAAAGGATCCATGCTTTTATCAAACTTGGCTTTAAGTAGCCATTCAGTCAGTGATGCTTTGTCTATGGGTGCCGTTAGTAATGTTCATCCCGGACTGCTTGAAAATGCCAAGTGTTACCCTTTTCTGAGACATCAAACGTTTTCTCATTCAAATCCTTTTCGCACTTGAGAATATGATTGTACAGCATCTTAAGCTCCTTCATAATCCTTTTTTTAGCGAATGCGCAGCATTTTTGCGCTATCTTTGTTGCATCCGAGTCTCGGTGCGGTTTAGAATATGGCTTCAGCTGTTCGAGAATTTTCCTCAAGAAAGCGGCAATCTTTTCGCCGGGTTCCTCATTGGAGGCTATCCAGAACTTGAAGCATTTTTCTTCATTCTGGATAGCAACAGACGTTGTTGAGTCGCCACCTTTGTCATGATCCAAAATAAACGCCAAATTGGTGAGCAATCTCCGCTGACATCCCATCAACGTAGAGTCGTCGGGGTTATTTAGCGTGCGTGGTCCAGCTACTGGTTTTATAATTGACAGGACAATTGTAACCTCGAATAGACGGGCCAAAATCGCTTCGTATTTGTTCGTTCTTGGTGTCTTAGCCATTGTGAGGACTAGTACTGATGAAATGAATGAGTGATGGAAGTTGCTAACTAAGCCCAGCCTAAAAAGTGGCGGCTAGGTGCTCCTTTAAGTGGCATTTGTCTACGTCTCTTTTGGTGACGATGCATCCCTTTGCATTTATTGATGATTGGTTACATCAATGATGAATGGCAGTGGCCCATTCGGGCGGCCCGTTGGTTGGGCGTATTGCAGTATGCCTGACGTACTAACAGGATAATTGTTGGCCTCAGACTGGGGCGCGGTCGGCATTTGAGGGGCCATTTTGTACACTTTGGATGCGGTTTAGAACTCGCAATGTGCGTTTGGGGATGTGCCAGATTATTAAAATAAATAAAAAGTGAACTTTATATTAAGGGGATATTTGTTTTATGTAGACATGTCTCGTGGAACAAACTATCAAAAATTTACCCCACCGCAGTTTAGTGAGCGTCAATTTGGGCAATGGTAATGTTGATGAAGAAATACATGACATACGAGATCAGCTTCTCCCGAGTAATATGGCGAGAAACAAATACGCGAGTGTATAAAACAACCCTGGCATTGATTGCATGGTTTATTAGCGTTGGGAGTTAAATTATTCACCTTCAATTTATTTTTAGGTGCCTTGGTATGCCCGTCTTTCATGGTGTACCATGGTTCTCACACACTTTGTAATCAAATATCAATGTGTAAGCTTTTTTACCGATTGAATTCACAATTCACAACACGTCAGACGGGACACGTCATGACGGAACATGAAATGGAACAATTAGTTACTAGACGCACCAACAGATTACGACAAAAACTCGTCATTTTATCCAGGTGCAGGGTAGGGTAGGTGGTTTCGCCAGCCTTGGTAAACATTTCCGAGAGTTGACCAATCATTAATTGCTGCTGTGGCTGATATGCCGGGTAACGAAACGGGAAAAACTCCCTTTGCGTCTGTCTCGGCGTCGCCCAGCGCTGGTCAGGGCTGTTTTATCTATCGTGCTCAGTCCTAGTCGACTGCCCCTCCCAATATACAATTACAGTGCACTTGGCCGCTCAAATCCTGGCCTTGCTCCGGGCTAGCTCGGTGGAGATGTCTTGGCCCCCCAAAACTGCCCTTGCTGCCGGCTGTGAAACATGGCCATCAGGCCGAGGAGGCGCTTCTAAAATGCGGGGCCTGGGAGCCTTGTAACGGAAAAAAAAAGAGCGTCCAGGGTTCTAATTACCAGTTGTTAGGGCTAGTGCTCAAGCACCCCCATCTAGCTGCTCCACTAAGTTGGTTTCGTCCAGT
This sequence comes from Calonectria henricotiae, assembly GCA_020623695.1. NCBI lineage: Eukaryota > Fungi > Ascomycota > Sordariomycetes > Hypocreales > Nectriaceae > Calonectria > Calonectria henricotiae. The sequence goes on from JAHVYB010000177.1 coordinate 81,246, forward strand.
GCCGTGCAGGATGCAACCCCCCCGGACTTTAGGCGCGACGCGTCGATAGGTTGGCCGAGAATTTATTAGCGACTGGTCCAATTGGACCCGGAGGATCTACGACCAAGTCATCGATAGCTCAGCGGCCAGTGCAGACCTTCTGCTGGAAAACCTCCCCTCATCCCAATCACTTCATCGGTCTGGATTCCCCTTCGACCACCCATTCCTGGTCCTCGCTGTCAGCAGTCAACTGCTTCCCGATATGGTGACGCTGGACCGGCTCCCTAACGAGGTGCTCCATGGGATCGCCTCGTTTCTGCAAAAAAAGCATGACCTCGCAGCTCTGTCACAGGTCAATCGCCACTGCTACCACATCGCAAGCCCCATCCTGTGGAAGCGCGAGGCCAGGTCCGATCGCCCCGGCGCCCTGCACTGGGCCGTTGAACATGGCGACCTTAATGTCTTCAAGCGTGCCCTTGACGCCGGCGTGAGTCCGAGCCGGGTGGCATACGCCCACAAGCCAAAGTCACGCATCGAACCCAAGTACAAGTGGTGGAACTACCACAGCTCCTACTACGACGACCCCAGCTGGCGAATCGACGACGACGACAACTCGGTAGACCTCGACCCTTCATACGTGCTCCACGACCACTGCAACTGCTTCGAGGGTGGCTGCGACGACGGTATCTTCAACGACTGCTCTTGGGAGCCCATCCACGTCGCGGCCAGCAAGGGAAGGATTGATATGATTGACATGCTTTTGGCAAAGGGCGCTAGCGTCGACGCCTTCTCATGGGGTCTCTGCTTGTGCCGTCCGCATCTGCCCATCGAAGCTTTTAGCGATTCCCGAACCGTTGAGGAAGAGGAGCTGGAGGACCTGCACGGAGGCGGCTGGACGCCGCTACACATTGCCATCTGCCATGGCCAGATGGAGACTGCAAAGTACCTGCTGAGAAAAGGAGCTTCCAACGTCATCTACCAGGGAGTCGACTTTGAATTGGACATGACGACCTGGCGGGATGACGACGTGCCCAGGGATGCGAGCAGGTTCCGCCTCACAGCCATGCACCATGCAGCTAAACACAACCAAATCGATCTTCTAAAGTTCCTCCTGGAAGAAGGTTATCAAGAGAATGTGGATGCTGAAGGGCCGTTTATGGGCACGCCATTATTTCAAGCAATTTGGTACGGTCACTGGGACACAATTGTTCCTTGGCTACTCGACAATGGTGCTAATATCAACACTCGCCTCATCGAAACACACCTGACCCCTCTGATGATGGCCTGCTATTCGCGCCGATTTGACGATGCTGCCAAGCTCGTTGACTTGGGCGCCAGTGTTACCACCTTATCCATCCATCAATTCACAATTCTACACCTCATTCTTGGCCCTGGTCAGCTGCGTCTTGACGAGTACGGAGAGTTGAACATGCCCAAGGAACCCAAGAGCATAATAACGGAAGCAGAAATTATACAAAAATTTCTTGCCAAGGGCTTTCCCGTGAATGCCCGAGAAGGCCTGCTGGGCATGACCCCATTGATGGTTGCCAGTGCTAGCTGCAACCTCGAGGCCATGAAGGCGCTCATTGCAGGCGGAGCAGATGTCAATGCTCTTGATCATGATGGTCTCTCGGCACTGGCCCGAATTGGCGAGGCTGCTGAAGGGCCAGCTATATCTGGACTATTCGAGGCCGGCACAATGCTTCTGGAAGCGGGCGCCAAAATTAAAGATTCCATGGATGACCTGACGCCCTTGAACGTGATATGCGCACGCCGTTGCGAAACATATTCTAGCCGCGACTGGGAGGAACAGCATGCTAAGCTAGCTACGCTCCTGATCGAGAAGGGAGCTAATCCAAACGAAAAGGGCATTTCTTCCAGCCGTCCCTTTACGGAAGCTCTGGTACACGGAAACTATGTCCTCGCGCAAGCAATTTTAGATGGCGGTGGCCGCCCAGAACCCAATGACATTGCGGAGCTTTTGGGCAAAGCTGTCAAAGACATGTATGACGACGGCAAGACGGAGTTTATTGTGGGGTTGGACTATGCCAAATATGATATGTCGGGACCCTCGGAAGAGTTGTTGAAAAACCTCATTGAGTCGGCATTGGCCGAGCAGCTGTGGACGCGAGCGGCAGATCTGATCAAGGCGGTCTCGAATGTCCCCAAAGAAACTCGAACAGGCTTGATACACCGGTGCTTGTTGAACGGCTCTCTTACAGGAGATGATCCATCAACACTCGTCCAGACACTTCTCGACCTGGGCGAGAGTCCCAACGAGCTCTGGGAAGGCGAACCTCCCATATACTACAGCCTAAAGTCTGGGTACTGCTGGCGGTCGACGCCAGTCCTGGTCAACGCTGGGGCAGACATCGACATGCCAACGACGGCGATGCCTGATGGTGCATTCATGTACTCAATTAACCAAGGCTATCAATCCCAGTCGCTACAGATGCTGACAAAACACCCAAACGTTCTCCGTGATCGACCCGAGCGGCTGCATCAGGAATGCTGGGCTTCGGTAATCCGATGGGATCATGGCGTCCAGCCTACGAGACGACGTCAAACGGACGAGCCGGATGTGCCATATTTGTATTGGAACATTGCGTACCGGCTGATTGGCGCTGGTCTACGAACCGATGTTGCGCTCAAAGATGGCCGGGATGTCAAGCAAATCGTGGAACAAGCAGTACCGACCGATTACACGTTAGGAGTGGTTGAGCAGAAGGTTCTGGAGAAGTTTGGAATCGAGTACGAGGAGCCGGCGTATCCCTCGGACGGATATTCGGATTATGACGAGGATGGACTAGGAGTTCTCGGTGATCTTTTATCGAACGACGGGGACGAGGATTGGGATGGGGATGAATACGACTCGTTGATGGATGGAGAAGACGAGGACGAGGACGAGGACGAAGATGAAGACGAAGACGACGATGACGTAGTCATACCTGTGCCTCTGCCACTGCTGTTTGGGTTCTACATGTGAAAAAAACGGATGGCGTAAGAGGCGTCGAATTTTCTTTGTTTTGGGATACCCAGCGACCTCGACGTGGACGTGGACGTGGGATACAACAGGTTACTGGGTGGCGCAATTTTGGTCGATAGATGAAGGCATTCGGGAAGGTGGGAAACGGGCAAGAATCATTTTCGGCTGTTTGGAACGGACTTGTAAACGCGAATGAAGTCCATGACGATGTTTAGGCTCTATCTGTAAGTGCGACCTATTTTATATGTAGACACTCCCTACATGAAAGCTCATGTGGAGCCTGGATGGCTCGTTTCTTCCCCTATCTCTTAAGGAGGGACGGGAGAGGTCAAGGGGACGGGAATCCGAACGAGAAGAGGATGATCTAGAGTAAAGAGATGTGAGATGGGGCCTTCTTATGCTGCCGGGTAGTTAATGCCTGACTCCTTTAATTGAACGGGTAATGATCATGTGCCATGGGCTGGAATTTGAGGATCACCGAAGCTAGCAATTATCACCAACTTGGTAGCCAGGCGAGGCTAAAAGTGTCTTACTTAAATCCGGGGAATTCGCGGCTTTGCGGGAAGGTCCTTGAGCGGACTAAAGTAAGGGGACCTTGAGAGTCACGGGCCGTCCGTCCGAGGACGCCTAGATGCGGAGCGCAAACGAGGTGCAAGTAGGTGGGCGACAACGGGCAGCGGCGGCGGCGACTAAAAAAAAAGAGGCCAGACAAAAAGACAAGGTAAGCTCGGAGATTGAGATGCGAAGCGTCCTTTTTCCTTCCCCCCCCCGCCGCACAAGCTGCCGCTCGTATCAGAGATCGAGCACGCATCGGAGGGGAAGCCGAACAGCGATGGAATGGCATGAGATGATTCGACTACGATACGTTGGCTGTAAGCAACCTCGCCCAGCTGCGCGCCTGGGCTGATGCGGGTTTAATCTGCGGCTACGAGTACAGCGATTTGGGCAAGGATGAGGGACATGAGACGCATTGGCTGGCACGCCGTAGGGATTCTGTAACACGAATTGGCCTATGAGCACTGCAATGCATCATAGATTTGCAACTCGAACGTCGTTTCTCTGGCACCCATATGCGGGAGGCATGTGGTTGAACATCCCCGCTTCTCAAGGGAACGCCAAAATGGGCCGGTGCTGGGCTGGGCTGGGCTGGGCAGCGCGGGCAGCTCAACCGCAGACGACAGGGGGAGGGGGTCTGGCACGGGTGGCCATTCTGTTACGCAACGACCGGCGGCTCTGCGGTGTCTTGAGGGGCAGATGATGGCATGACGGGTGTATGAGCTACCAGGCGGTGGTTCGGAATCCGCAGTCCACGATGGCGAGCAAACAGCGAGACTAGAGGAGGGACCCGTGAGCTAGCTTTGGATACGATACGGGGTTTATGGGACGGCATTCCCACTTCTTTTCTGGGCCGATATTAACTGTGTAAGGGTCATGTTTCCGATGGATGTGGTGTCGTGTGTCATCAGGAAGAGGGCAGCTGAGGTCGGGTTGATGCTCGCCTTCTCCACCTCGAGTTTCTTGGAATACTGCCCCCCCCGGACAAGCAAGTCCAGCCAGACAACTGGCGCAGCAATAGACTTGGTGCTGGTGTGTGTATGAAGTTGTGCAATTGGCTTGTCTGTGGCGACCAATGCAACCTAAGTTGAGTCTGGAGTGAAAGAGGGGTTGTCATCTATCGACCTTTGGGCCTGGCCTGGCCTGGACTGACATGGCACTGGTTGCGTAGCCAGGCACGAGTTGCCCTGGCAGGCCTTCTCCAAGAAGGGTAACTTTTGGGTTTCGACGAGGAGGAGGACCTGCTCGTGTGAGCAAGACAAAATGACAGCCAATAGATCAGCCCCAAAGCGTTCTTTCCCATCCAAAGCGTCTCCATTGTCCGCTTTGATGAAACTGGGCCTCGCTGTGTGATGCGCCGCGCCTCACGGTGGAATGCCTGCTCGCGACCCCAACCCCGCTTTCCACTAAATCAGACCCCACTTTCTTCCGCCGCTGGGAACCGTGGCACGGGTGGCCAAGCAGCCACTCCCCGAACGCCGAGATATGCCCTTTCAAGCAGCATTGGCAAGCTCTCTAGCTCCAGGGGCAGGAGCCGACCCGACTGACACCAGCGACCAGCAAGCAACAACATGCTCGAGCCGACGGGGGGGAATGCAAGTCACGACGGCGTCTTCCCCTAGCCAGTCTCCGGGGCGGGCACGGCCATTACTGGCTGCGCTCACACTCCGTCGTCGTTAGTTGGCGACCTCGCGCCTTGTTCCCCTCGGTGGAGAGTCCCGAAGCCGTCTCCCTCTCCCTCGTCTGCCTTCCTCTGGTGCCGATTGAGCCTTTTGGGGAAGCTCGGAGATTTGGGCATCATCCTCCCCATCGCTCTCACTCTCCGTAGACGCTCCGTAGCCGCTTCACCCCTTCCGCCTTGCATGCCAGACGCCGCCGACGCCCATTGCGATCGGGACCTACCTTGTCTGCCTAGGTAGACAGGCCCATGAGGAAGGAGGCACATGGAACCATTTTTTTCTTCTTGGTCTTGCCTTTGCCTACTTCTGGCTATTATTACGCGCCTGCCTTAGTTTGCTCCGTTCGGCCTCTTACACACTTTCGCACGCTCACACGCTCACACGCTCACACGCTCACACCCCCAGAGATGCCGACATGTTCGGGGTTCGCGGGATTGAGCGACATTGGACGCGCCCGGGGTCCGGTGGTTGGCTCCCTGGACCTTCCGCGTTCCCCTGATCTGATGTGTTGAGGCGGAGTGTTACTGGGTGTCACAAAGTAGCAGGCGGCATACGGCATCTTGCCCGTCATCTCTCTTGTGGTGCGTGGTGTGTGTGCAACTGCGAGTGTGCCCAAAACCTTGGACCATAAATAACTGGCCTTGGACTCTTGTCTCGGTTCCTTTTTTCTTCATCCTCTCTCGCATCTCATCTCAACTCTCACATCTTCCTCCTCCTTTTTAATAAATCAATAACTTTTCTATAATCGCCAAAATGGTATGTCCCCTTCCCCTCCTAACCCCTCCTAAGCCCATCATGACAACATCTTGATACTCACACTGCTCGCTCTCCAGGTCAAGGTTCTTGCAGTCCTCTACGACGGTGGCCAGCACGCCAAGGATGTACGTATTTCTTCCCATATTCTTCCATCATCAATTACCCCTCTTTTTCTTTTCTTCTCTCTCTCGTCTCTCTGCTGCTTTACCGCCTTTTCAAAACGTTGTCACAAACTGAAACACCTTGACGCCAATGGATGGTGGTTGTCGACTGCTGGCTCTCTCCCCACACCCACTCACACTGCTTTTCCCCTCTCGTGTCGATCCCCAAACGCGGGGAAGCATCATGCACTCGCTCGAATAGGATCCAACATCAGCCATCTTCAACCCGACCAGATGCGGGGTGGATGAAGTTGGCCTCATTTGAAGCTCACTTGGTTGCCTTTCATCGCTTTTGACTCGACACGGTTGGTTTACAGTTTGCTGTCATGCACGGCGGTTGCAACGTTCTCCCCCACCCACCCACTCGTGCACTTACACGGCTACACACTATCACATCTCCTGTCAAGTCGAGGCTAACATGCATTCCAATAGCAACCCGGCCTGCTCGGAACCACCGAGAATGAGCTCGGCATCCGCAAGTGGCTCGAGGAACAGGGCCACACCCTCGTCACCACCTCCGACAAGGAGGGCGAGAACTCCAAGTTCGACCAGGAGCTCGTCGATGCTGAGATCATCATCACCACTCCGTATGTTTACTTGTTTCCCATTCGGGTAATAGCCAAGCTAATATCATGACAGCTTCCACCCCGGTTACCTAACCGCTGAGCGTCTTGCCAAGGCCAAGAACCTTAAGCTCGCCGTCACTGCTGGTATTGGTTCCGACCATGTCGATCTCAACGCTGCCAACACCACCAACGGCGGCATCACCGTCGCCGAGGTTACTGGCTCCAACGTCGTCTCCGTTGCTGAGCACGTTATCATGACCATCCTGGTCCTTGTCCGCAACTTCGTCCCCGCCCACGAGCAGATTGAGCGTGGCGACTGGGATGTCGCTGAGGCCGCCAAGCTCGAGTACGATCTTGAGGGCAAGACTGTCGGTACCGTCGCCGTCGGCCGCATTGGTGAGCGTGTCCTCCGCCGCCTCAAGGCCTTCGACTGCAAGGAGCTCCTCTACTACGACTACCAGCCCCTGTCTGCCGAGAAGGAGGCCGAGATTGGCTGCAAGCGTGTCGACACCCTCGAGGAGCTTCTCGCCAAGTGTGACATTGTCACCATCAACTGCCCTCTCCACGAGAAGACCAAGGGTCTCTTCAACAAGGACCTCATCTCCAAGATGAAGAAGGGTGCCTACCTCATCAACACCGCCCGTGGCGCCATCGTTGTCAAGGAAGATGTTGCCGAGGCCCTCAAGTCCGGCCAGCTTTCCGGCTACGGTGGTGATGTCTGGTTCCCCCAGCCCGCCCCCGCCGACCACCCTCTCCGAACTGCCAAGAACATCTTCGGCGGTGGCAACGCCATGGTCCCCCACATGTCTGGTACCTCGCTCGATGCCCAGAAGCGATACGCCGACGGCACCAAGGCCATCATCGACAGCTACCTTTCTGGCCGCTTCGACTACCGCCCTGAGGACCTTATCACCCACAAGGGCGAGTACGCCACCAAGGCCTACGGTCAGCGCAAGTAAGCGGATACCTGCTTGCTAAAATAGTTATTGATATATAGGAGTGCAAGAGGTTCCCGGGGGATTATGAGTCTCTCGGGCCTTGGGACACTTGGGGATGCGGGTGCATAACGGCTTGGTCATTCGAATCATTGTTTAATGGCTTGTACCAACTCCCAACTGCGGAAGCGGCACCGGAATGAGGAACCCGGGCTGCGGATATGAGATAAATCAAATAAAGTAAAAAATTAATCAAACCGCTGTGTCTCTTTTGATTTGTGTGAATGTTTATCTGCCTCTTTATACTGACTAACATGGTTTGGGGTTTTGATTACATTATCCTATCTGGTTTAAGTTGCTTCATGATTCTGATATTTGGACCAAGGTATTCCTTTAGTTTTTGATGGCATGGGAAATTTTCAAGGCCACTTAGAAAAAAAAAATAGAAAGAAAAAAACCGCCCCTTTTAAGATTTTGATAGTGCCAAGATTTTCCGAAGCCGCCTCCACTCTATCACTAACACAAAACCACGCAAGATATCCGATGGCGGATGGCTTTGTCTCTCTCTTCCACTGCCGCTTTCCCAATCCATGAAGGTCAGCATGCTGTTGAATAAATTGAAGTCATGTAATTGTTTTGCATATGATAAGGCCTCTCTTTCTCTTTCTCTCCTGGTGCTTGACCATATATTTGAGATTTCTCAATGAGTTTAGGCATATCATGCAACTATGGGTTTATCACAATCCGTCGACTTTGGGGGAGGGGGAATCAACGGACCGCTTCTGATATAAAATGATTCATATCCATGTTTCGATTGTGAAATCAATTGGTGCCGCTGTACTTTGCAGCTCTTGCTAATCAAAAATTAATTACTAGTATACACTAGGCAGCGCCCCAGGCCTATGTTATCAATGCAGACATTCGACGTTGACTCGTCATTGCTAGTCCCTGTGCTAGCCTCAAATCATGGCTTTCTCTCCTTCTATACAACATGTCTCATGTCGTGAGCAATTATCTCACCAACTCCTCTCGTTTCTCTTTCAGTACAGAAATGGGCGTCGCAGTGGTTTATTTCCAAAACTGCCACCACTTCTTCCCGCTGTCGGGCTGTCTCCTGACCATGTCGTCTCGGCCCCGGATGCGCCAGAAGTACACAGGGATGCCGGCCACTACAAATGTGATAACAGCGACGGTCTGGAACGGCTCCGCAAAGACGGCTCGACTAAGTAGGAACAGGCTCACGCAGCAAAAGATGATGGGGGTGGTGATCCACGTCTTGTAAGGACGCTCGAGCTGCGGCTCGCGGACGCGAAGCACGATGAGGCCGAGTACGGTAAGGAAGTAAAAAGTGTATCCGGCAACACCATAAAAGGTGACGAGTGTGTTGAACTCGCCAACAACACAATAGCCCGTAGTCAGCACACCGTTGAGGACCAAGGCGTAGACCGGCGTGTAAAACAGTCCTGTATCTTCATCGCCAAAAAACGCACGGAGCTTCTTGCTAAACCAGCTGCGAGAGCGTTGGGTGCTGAGGCCTTGGTCTTCATTGCTCCCAACCCCCAGGCGGCCAAAGATGCCTGGGATATATCCTTCCTTGCCGGCTACGTAGGCGAGGCGGCTCGACGTAAAGGTCGACGAGTTAAGTGCGCCAAAGCAACTGGCACTCACAATCAGTGCCAGAATCAGGGATCCCGGCCTCCCAAATACTTGCTTGCCAAACAAGACGCCCACAGTGTTGGAGCCATTCATTGTTTCCTGGGGTAGGACAAGGAAGTACGCAAGGTTGGCGAGCACGTAGGATAGAATTACTAGGGGCATTGCCGAGTGGATCACTCGAGGCAGGTCTCGGGAAGGATTCCGGAACTCGCCTACCACATAATTGGTCTGCAAGCAGACGTCATTAGCTTGACATCGCACGAGGTACAAGCGCAGTTACTCACATTGTCCCATCCATCGTACGCCCACAGACCCGCATAGAGCGCCAGAGCCCAGGCGGACATGTCCGCAGACGTATTCGCAAACCAATCATGATGCTTCCAGTCGACAGCAGCGTCGCCCTGGAACGTCTTGCCCGTAATAGCCACCACGACGCCTGTAATCGTAACACCCAACAATGCAATAAATTTCATAAACATGAGGAGGTCGTTCACGCGAGTCCCGACTCGCGTGGAAATACAGTTCAGAAACGTTACCAACCCAAGCCCAATGATCGCCACACCCTTGCTGACCCAAGGGCTTATCGTTTCAGCATCGGGGCCGATAAAGGCTCGCACCAGGTACTCGCCCATGATGATTGCGATGATGGCGGCGCTGCCGGGCTTGAGGACAAGCATGGCCACCCAGGTGAAGAGAAATCCTGCCAACTCTCCAAACGTCTTTGCGAGGTAAACCTGAGCACCACCATTCAGGGGGATGGCGCCACCTAGTTCTGCGTATGATGCGGCTCCTGTCCATGCCAGAACACCAGCGACGACCCAAACAATCAAGGAGGCGCCAGGCGACCCGACTTTAGAGCTGACCTGGCCAGGAGAGGAGAAGATGCCAGATCCAATAATCAACCCGACTATTAGCGACAGCCCGTTCAAGTACGTCAGAGTCTTGTTCTTCTCGAGTGATCCGCCACCCAGCCCGCCGGATTGGCGCGCCGCAGAGATTGGCGCACCAATGGGCGCATACCCGCTGCCGCCTGTCGTTGAGCTTAATGGGAATAGGTTTGGTGTGAAGTCGAAGGCCGACGAGACCGAGTATGACCGACCCAGGCGTCCAGCTGGGTTCGCGCTGTCCAGGGGATCGTCCTGTTCCAGGGACAATCGCCGCGACGACGATATGCTGGGCCGCGACGAGACTTCTGTCGTGGCCTCTTCATCGACGCCGCTTGAGCTGGCCAGAGACGCCAGCTCGAGCGAGTCCCGCGTCTGCGGCATGAGACCGTATGGTGACATTGCGGCGATTCAGAGCTTCCCCCCCTATTAGCAGCCTTGGGTCCTCTGGCTGACCGATCGCAAATTTCGTATTAGGCGACGCAAGGATTATGAGCAGCGGCCCATAACGGTCGATCTGTCTTCTCGTAATGCGCAAGGAGGTGGTCCAGTCGGTGTTGCCTCGTCGAGTGGTCTCGTGCTCGCCGAGTTTGCCGTGTTAATCGTAGCGCCGTCGTGATTTCGTTAGTATAGAACCTGGGTGCTGTATGTATTCCAGGCGAATGTTTTTCATAAAAAAAGACGTATTGTAACAAACCGGGGTAGAATTTACAGGGCTGGGAGACACAGGGTAATAGGAGGTTCAAAGAGTCTCGAATCCCACCGGCAATTGTAGATCCAAAACGGCCCAGCCCCACGGCATTGGCGGGAGCACCGCCACAATGCTTAGGTAATGTAATGTAATGTACATGGCAGCGGCACCTCCACCCCGAGCGCATGAACCATCCAGGCAGAACCTCAACTCTCTCAAACATGGGTTCCGACGACTATTCATCCGTCGGGGGCGGCGGTGCCCTCCGGATAAAGGGTGCCAAGGTGCACAAGAAGAAGAAGAAGCGCGACAAGTCCGACCTCGAGAAGAATCTCGGCAAAGAGGTGGTTAAGAAGGGCGGCAGCTCCGAGGATAAGAAGACCAGCGGTGGCGAGGAGGAAGAGGAAGAGGAGGAGCACGAGGGCGACCAGCCCGTGGCGCAAAAGACAGAATCTGAGCGACGACACGAGGAGGTCAGGCGCAAAAGGGTAAGCTTTTTTTTATTTTAACATTTGTCTCAGATTGCCACGTTCATCGCGGAACGCTAACCGCTTATTCTTCTCCAATAGCTGCTCGAACTCGCCGAATCCAAAGGCTCGCGACCCGAATTGTTGAAGACTCACAAGGAGCGCGTCGAGGAACTCAACACGTACCTGTCCCGGCTGAGTGAGCACCACGACATGCCGAGAATCGGACCTGGTTAAGGGAACCACTGCCACTGCGATCTGTCAATAATCAGTCAATACAAGAATCCTCAATCTGGAAACTGTGCACAGGTGGATGGGAGTTGTCGGCGTTTGGAAATACCCTCGATATTACATAAAAATACATCAGAAAGCATCATCCCTGTGCCCTGATATTGCCAATATAGCAAACTGTCCAATCTGCCCCCAGTCTGACCTACTACACGCACCCTTCAATATGGGTGGGCGCATTGGCCGCCGTTAAATTTGAAGGCCTCTGTAAAATCTCCGAGTGAATTTTTAAACCAATCTAGAATAGCGCCTTCAGCATTCAGACATTGTTAGGTTAAAAAGTCATCACGACTGCAGTAATATGGCGTGTACGTGGATATGATTGTTGCCAAGCCGGCCATGAGGTGATATTATGTGTACGAGACTATCCTTTCTACAAGAATTCCATGCAATCAATGTACGCTCCAATAATGTGAACCCGCTGCCGTCCTGCGCAATACACAATGCTAATTCCATGCAACCCGCCTTTGCTCATATTTATTCAGTCTGCCTGAGAGGCTGCTTTCGCTCCAGAGTCTATTATTACCCATTGCTTTCAAAACTCAAAATTATGTCGCTAAAAGGAGAGAACCGTCGTAAGATTCGTTGTTGCTCAGTCCGATCGGAAACTTTGCTCGCAAACCTCGATATAGGGGTGTCGTGGTGCACATATTAGTGCGGAATAGAGTTGCTGATGGCGCTTATAGCATCAGCAGACCTCCCAACATCATGCCGATGGCAGCACACAGAACTCCGTGAACTGAGTGCTGGGACGCAGCGTTCTGAAGGCCGGGACCGGAGCTCTCAGTAGCCTGGGCCGGAGGGACAACGGCAACCCAGGATGTCGAGGTCATGGTGGTGACACCGCCGTTGGGGAGGGTTGAGGTGAGGGTCTTTTGAACAGCGCTCGAGGTGGTCCTGGTACCAGTGGTAATGGTCGAGGCCTCGGTCTGTCTGGGAGCAGTGGTGGACTCATCGCCTGTAAACATAAGTCAGCAAACCTGAATTTAAAAAGTTGACAAATCATCATGCACGGCACTAAGAGCGAATCAAGGCAGACTCCAAAATTCAACAGCACATGCGAGCCTCGACTTGTAAGTTGGCAACATAAAAACATTGCAACGATCTTTGGGGTTTGAGTCCCTTCTATAGACTCTTGGCTGAGCCTCAAAGACGGGACTTTGGCCCACATACCTGAAGTACTAAATGTCGCGCTTGTTCCCGTAGATTCGGAGGCAGAACGACTTTCACTAGTACTAAGGGATTCCGTCGAGGACGGCAAAGAAGTAGAAGAGGCAGAGACGTCTGATGGAAACGTACTGGTTGGAGCAGAGGAGGCTGATTCACTGGCTTCACTGGTTTCACTAGGAGAGGAGGATGTCTCGGAAGGCGCCGCATCCGTGGACGTACCGGAGTCAGTGGAAGAGTTTGAGTCGTCAGTAGTCCGGGAGCTGTTGGAGTCCTGGGTGGTAGTGGCGTCGTTGTTGGCAGAAGTGGTCTCTGATGATCTCTCTGAGGATGTAGCGGTGCCATCCCTAGTGCTGGAAGCGGAATCCTCAGTGGCGGTGTTCTCCTGCTGGGACGAAGCCCGGGCTGCGAGTGTGTTAGTGAATGCTCGTGTGGTTTCTCAGACGTAAATGAAGCTTACCAGATGAGGAGGCCCGGGAAGCCCTTGTCTGGGTGGCTGAGGGCTGAGAATCGGTGGTAGATGCGTCGTTGGTCGCAGAGGGCCTGGAAGCCTCCGAGGTCTGCGAAGATCCAGAGTCGGTGCTGCTGCCGGGCACGGGGGTGTTTTGTCGGCGGACAAGATGGCCGTTGGGGTCAGACAGGTTGGGCCTGTGGCTGTGGACGGCGTCCTTGACGCTCACATGTCCGTTCATGGCATGACGGAGGTGACCTGGACAGACACCTGTTGCACTTCCAATGGAAACTACTGCAAGACCCAGCAAGAAGCAAATGCCCAGTCCCATAAGGACCCGGCGTGTGGGTGAGTTCCGGCATGTGTTAGTCTTGGGGTAGACGGGTTCCGAGTCCTGGAATTGGGCCTCCTTTGACATGTTCCTCTCCTCTCCATGGTTGCTCATCAGTCCAGTCTCCATGTTGTCGTCGTGTTTGTTGTCCGAATAAAACATTGTGAAGAGACTCGATGGCGGAGGGAGCAGGCGACTTTTGTACTAGGAGGCTACGAATGAACGGTGTGACACGAATATGCAGCTGGCTGGTCGATCTCTGGCTAGTAGGCACTGACGGCGATATACTTGAGACGGATATGCAGCAGAGTCGGCAGGTTGCAACCAGGAGGGGGAGTGGATTGTCGAATTGGGGCCGGCGACGATCACTGAGTGGTCGAGATGCAGAAAGTCTAAGTGTTGATACGACAGGAAGAGAGGATGAGGGCCGATCCGAAGTGGACTGACGAAGAAGAGGAGGGGGAGGTATCTCTTTATCGACGCCGAGTGAGAAGATACCGTGGGGTGCGGACCTTGAGTGTTGGTGTACGTCAAAAGGACCGGCAACAAAGGGACAGGGGGGGGGGCCGTGTGTCTAGTAAAATAGAAGGGCGTTGGGGCGTGGGGCGGAGCGTGGAGCGTGGGGCTTGTCGGTGGACAACTGTGACAGGCCGTTTAAGACGTGAATTGGGTGGCTGCTCCTGTCAAGGCGAGGCAAATCAGAGCGGTTTTAAGAAAGGGAAAAAGAAAACGGAGGAGTGCGAGACAGTCGGAAAGCGGATGGCGGCGTTGTCGTCAGGCAAGCCAGGGCCCTGCGAAGGTGTGTAGAGGTGGAGCGAATGTGCTAGCACCTGTACGAGCCCACGGCAGCTGCAGAGGCGTATGGGCCCAGCGGGGGGCTCCACGGGTGCGAAAGGACTGGCTGGGATTGGCCTAGTTGTCGGGACGAGAGAGAGGCTGAGGCCAGTACGGGTTTGGTTCTCGACTTTTCGTTTGTGGAGACAAGAGGAGAGCGCGGGTACCGATCTGCTGGAGAGGAAGAAGCAACGACGTGATGATGTAGCAGGTTTTTTCTTCTTTTTCACATATGTTATTTAGTTTATTTTAATTTAATTTTATCATCCTTTTTTTCTCCTTTGGCTCAGGGGGATTATTACATGTCACCATTTACCCAGAACCACCCTGGCTCTCTGCCTAAAAACAATATGTCTGTGTGTGCCCTTTTTTATTTATTTTTTACTTATGCTCCAAGATCCCTTCCATCCTCCAGCGTCATCACTCGACAAAGATACGGGGCGGGAGAGCGAGGCGGTGCTTGAGACTAGGGCCCGCGGGATGGGGAGGGCCCAAAAAAGGGAACCTTCAGGTGAGACCGGGGAGGGGGTGGGCGCCCACTAGTCGGTTCGTAGTGGGGTTACTCGGGGAACATTGACGTCGTGAGTGCCCTTGGGGGGCTGCGGATTTAGGCGCCAGGGCGCTGGGTCGCCGCGTTGCTAGCGGCGATTGCAGGCCTCCTCCGAGACCTGCCCAAGGACGCCGGCTGTTGGCCTCGCAGACGCTGTAACGGACTATTGCCTGTATGGCGCCTGAGAGCATCTTGGCTGGCTCAGGCTGAAAAGAGACTGGTCCGCCTTGGCCAATCGTGTGCAGCCTGGGCCTTTAGTTCCGACAGAGGCGTTGACTCCTCGTCAACTTCTGCACATCATCCCTTACTTCGCCCGCGACGTGACATGACCGGAGCCAGGGATGAGTACACCTTTCTTTTCCCAATTACGTTCGCTTCGGTTGCAATGTACTCTTCCTGCGCGTGCGGGCTCTCGCGCTGTCGCTCTCGGGTACCTCGAGTGCCCGCGCCTGCAATCGTCCGTGCTGGGCTCTCTCCCGAGCAGTGTACGTACAAAATGTCGTATACTCCCCACCGTTGCCTCGTCACTCCGGCTTGGATACTGACCTGTTCCTTTTTTAATAGCGAGCTGGGCCCAAGGTGATGTCACAGTGGGTTTGGCGAGCCCGAGTCCCATCGTCACCTAGGCCGTCCTATTTTCTGCTGCGACTCGTTCAAAGGCGCTCGTATTCTGCTTGTGGTCTGCTCACTGTCAACACATCATCAAATTCAACAACCAATGTCTATGCGTAGTGCCTACTACACCTGGCAATACGAGTAGGCTTGGTAAAAAAAAAAAAAAAAAAAAAAAATAAGCCGCCCGTGTCTGACCCTCGCGAGTTGGCGAATAGAGGCGTTTAAACTTCGCGAGCTTCTTTTCTTCATATGCTGCCCTCCCCGTCCATGCTACTGATCGTCCCCTGTTCCCTGTCTCAATTTTTGGTGTCCTTTTCTTTTTTCCTTTTTTCCTTTTTTCCTTTTTTTCTTTTCTTCTCTTTTTCCTTCTCCAGCCCTTGGCATGTTGAGCTTGCACCTTGTGGCGGGCCGACCACCTTTGGGGTTTCTCTTGGTACCCCACCCCTTGTCCCTGTCTATCTGCCCCTGGTCTTGCCATATCGACTCTTCTAGTCTAAGCTCCACGCCGTCAGCAGGCTGGGCTTGAAAACACACACAGTTACTGCAAGGATTTCCCCAGTCCAACCATAAGCACGGAGCATCTATACGGGCCTAGCCAACGAGATGCTTTTTCTGCTTGACCTCTTGCAGCTATCGTTGCGACCAGCCTTCAGCTGTATGATGACTTGCACAGAATGGAGGGGTCCATCTGAGACTCAATTGCGCAAATGCCTAAGTGTCTGACATCTATCAATGCCAATAATTTCTCATTCCTGTTATCCTCCGCCCTGGCTTATATAGATAATGGCCGGGGTGGCTTTTATGTCTCGTTATGTCTCATTATGTCTAAGGCAATGACTCCAGAAACCGAATGCCCATGACCCCAATTGCCATCACAGACAATCAGTTTATGGCCCATGGACAGAGCATCCGCCCGGCGTGACCGTAATTAGCTTCGGGCTGCCAAATTGACCATGCTGGATCGTTCGGATCTAGCGGCTCAAATTCTAGAGATCTGCGAGGGACAATGACTCTCATAATTCCGGTGTTATTGCCAACATCTGATTGAAACCTTTGTGTGGAGTGTACCCTTTTGGATTTTGTAAGCAAAGATTGACATGCCGAGTTTTGAGCCATGGCGTTTCCCCAACAAGCCCGGGCACGGAAAGTCGCCTGAGGAGGCTGGGGTGGTTTCAATGCCAAAAATGGACACATACATAGCTCTGTGGTGCGGAAAGATTGGTACCGGTCCAATCAAGGAGCATTTTACACGAGCTACTGCGACTGCCGAACGCCATCCGTGTTCAGAAGTCAGCCGTTTCAGCGGGATGAATGGCTTATGGCGGGCGGTGTTGTCATGCTCAATCACCTCGCGGGGAAGCTGAACCGTCTTTCGCCCGATAGCGTGTAACGCAAACCAGCCAGAGCCGACAACCGCCATCCACCAGATGCTCGGACAAGCCACCATGTGCCAACGCATCGGCGATTTGACTCGCGGCTGCTCGAAATAGAGTCCTGACTGAACGAACACATCATCCGCAAGCGGGTGTCAGAATACACGACGTATCAGGCAGGCGTCTACTGTATCATCATAACCCTACAATTTAGCAAAATCGAAACAAAACGAACACCATTGTCGATGAATAAGATTGACATTGTATCATGCTGTTTGGGTTTGCGGTCATCCATCGTCATCCATCGTCATCCATCCGTTTGGTCTACTGGTGTCACCAACGTGTGTGCCATGTCTTCTCTCTTGTTTGGCCCACACGTACTGAATTCGGCGTTGGATGTGTTGGATTTCATTAGGACTTTGTGATCCACCATTTCTCTGCTAATGTGAACCTGGGCCTCGTATCAGCTTGTGAAGGGTGAGGAGCTACTGGTGTTGATGGTGGTGTTGACCGTTGCAGCTAGTAGTAGTGGCGGTGGCGGTAACGGGGCAAGAATGTAGTTGATTTTCCCCCAAGGGCTCAACTGATTCATCCAACGCGGCACTTTTGAAAAGGTTTCATACCATTGCAGCTTGATCCCCGTCTGATGGCCATCCCCAAGGTCTTGGTCTCCGGGTACGGCTCTAGCTCGCCTGCTTGGCAAATATAAGACCCTTGAGTGGTGTGTTCAATGCTACCGACCAAACCCAAAGTTGGGCTGACGTGTCCGACGTGTCATTGTTGTGGTGGGCGATGGCGGTCTCGTCTTGGCCTGCAGAGCTGGACATCGTACATACATCGATGCATCCCCCCCGTATGCAACATGCAGCCAGTGACTGTCACGGCCGACGGGATGGATGGCCCCGGGGTTTGCAAGATAGTGGCCGGCCGCGGCGTGAAGGCCAGCCAGCCATCGTGATTTGCACGATGCTGCGGCTCTCTCGTTCTGCTCTCTACCCACAACCGTCTATAATTATCCACCTTCTGCGGGCCGGCTCCTCGGGGCCCTCACCCCAGCCGTTCGATTACTGCCACTGGCGCGGTCCATGTGACCAGGTTCGGAGATCATCTTGCAGAGCTTTGTCACTCATACCTTCGGCAATGACTATCCTGGACTTCTCCCAACTAACGCCCCGTCCACAATTTGCCGAGACTCTAAATCAAATTTGGACGAATATGTGATGCTCATCCCGGTCATGTGTAATATAGCTGGTCTCCTATTGAGGAGCTATGGTCAAGCGACATTCATCATGATAACCCGGTTACGAATTGTTTTTTAAGTGGGCACCCGTCGGGCTCGCCCAGAATGTTGTTAGCTTGACATCGTCTTCTTGATTGCCCCATTCAGTGAAATGTTACCCTAACCCTGGTCGGGCTATCTTGGGAAAAGGCCGAGGATGCGAGAATGTGACAGGACATGGACTTCGATCAACATTGTGTCCTTTCGGGCTGTATTCTTTTTCAAATAAGAGAAGAAAGGTTCGAAATTGGTAGACGACCCCGAGAAAATCTACTGAACATTGCGAAGTAGATGATTTCGAACATGTCTGGTACTGAAAGAGTGATTTTGTTTTGGGCAGTGTTCTCGTTTTCGTCATCGACTGTTCTCAGTCCCCGCCCCTATCCCCTTCCGGACATCAAGACTGTACTATACCAATGCCAACCGAGGTGATACCACCTTCTGAATGCTGTCGCATTGCATTCGGGCATCGCAAATGTTCTCGTCAATGTGACGATGCCACGTTGGTATTTAACATCATTGTTGAACTTGATGCTGACCTGCATGCAGGCACAAGTTGTAAAGTAAAGTAGTGACTCAGCCACACTTCACGTGATGCTGGCGTGTTTCGTGTGGCTTGTCAAGCTTTGTTGAGTCCGTGCCTTGCCTTATCCGCATCTTGTTGGTTCACCTCGCTGACTGATGAACTAAAGCTGACGAAACGGTCGACCCATGCAGAGGCCACTTTCACATGATGAACCATTGTCAATTCACGTCTTCCATGTCAACCACGGTCTGGCCTGTGGATTCTATTACTGTATTCAAGTCGCTGCCAGTAGCTCTATGAGAAGCCGCCCACGTAATCCGCAGCGACCTCTTTCTTCTTCCTGCGCATTACCATCCTGGACCTCGTCAATGCAGCCTCATCATGACCGATAACCTCACACCCGAGCCGTTGGAAGCTCTCGACTCCGACGAATACCATAACCTGAGAGCTCTCTCGCGATCTCCTCATCCCTATCACCACCAGAGCTCCGACCTTCCACATCCTTCCCACCATTTTGTGCTGCGAAATGGCACCGCGCAAATCTCGAAGCCCCAAGAGGGCGGGGATCCACATATGTCGACGGCATATCCCCCGCTCCCCAAAGACTCACCCCAGTCTAGCGATAGTGGCTCCGAGGCCGATGACGAACATTTTTGGAAGGGCCTTCCTGCCCCCAGGGTGAAGCCTCATAAGGGGCTGAGGGGTTGCAATGAGTCGTTCTCTGGAACCTCTACACCATTACCTTCTCCAATTGCCCTCGAGAAAATCGGGCCGGGGCTCATTGAGAAGGCATTCTCAACCGATGGCATATCGGAATCACGCCAGGCTTTTGAAACCATCCGAAGAAGGAGAGTCATCGTGAGGCGTGCGACAGAGGCTGGCATCGTCTTGGCCCTGGGCGTCATGGTCGCAACGAACTCTGACGTATCCAAGCTTCTCAAAGTCTGGGACAGAGGTATGTGGATCCATTACCAATGTCTTTATATCATATCTAATGCTCGACAGATATTAAACTCCTCGCTTTATCATACACTAGTATTGTAATCCTCTACCCTCTCCGAGTAATCGCTTCCGCATACCGAAACAGCCGCCCTTCACAACCAATTCCACTGCAAATACCCGCCAACTTCGACCCCGCTCCCTTACTTTATCCGCCTACAATCACTTTGTTTGTATCGCTGCTTGTTTCTGCAAGGAACCCTGCCGGGGTGCTTCCTAATATTATTCTGAGCATCTGCTCAGCTCCACAAAAGCTTATTCCAAAAGCAGACCCATATGCTACGTTTGATGTCGTGGCGTGGGCACTTACATGTCTCCCTCTAGCTTGGGGAGCACCATACAAAGATGCATTAAGATCCAGTCAAGGCTTAGAATCAGTGTCCGAAGAGACGCTCGTTTTACTATATCCTTTACATCAAACATTATGCGCAGTACTGCACCATCTCACCACGACTAGTCTCTTAACAGCAGAGCTTCAGCTATTGTCAATCGCGCTCATCAATGTCTTGATTTTGGCCTCGTCACCCCAGGTTCAAATACTCAAAGCCCTCTTATGGGGAGGCGGGCTGGGCTTGCTTCTACTCTGCGCTCCAGTCATTAGGTGGGGGATTGCCTTGGCAAGGGTACCGAAATGGCGGTTCCGAAGAGTCTCGAGCTCCCAAGAGCCGCCTATTCTCAAGAACATTACTCAATTCCTATCATTACGGCACCTTAAGAATGAACTTCTTGGGTCAAATTTCGAAGAAGCCACTTATGACACGCCTGAGTCATCCGAAGATGAGGGAAACCCACCATTTAAGAAACCAACCAGAGTTCGCACATTGGGGCCCGGTGATCCCGGCCTAGGCGGTGATAGCCTCCCTTCATCTCCAACTAATGGCGAGGCAGTCTTTACCAATGGTAAATCTGTCACAAGGAGACATACACTACCATATATCGATGGTGTAATTCGCCGCAATGCAACACATACTCCTTCTGGCCGCAAAAAGCGGGCTACATCTGTAACCCTCCGCCCATACCTGAAGCTTACCCAAAACCAAGCAACTATGAAAAAGTGGCTTTACGCTGGATACGTCTATGTTTGCATTTTGGTCATCGTACTATTTGGCATCAGATCATATGTCGGGAAGGTCGCACTGGACGGTAATGAACCGATCGGGTGGGCGCTGGGGTATCTGTTTGGCAATCTACCATGGTTCAGGTTTCAGGTCGTCCACGCCAACCTAGAGCGATGGATTTGTCTCCCCCTTCGTTCTGATGGCGAAGGACATCAATGCCACCTAGGCTGGGTGCAACACATCCGTCACAATGATTTTGGAGAGGCAAACACTCGGCTGATCCTTAGTGCATATTGGCTCGTGATCCTCATTTTCGGTCTTTTGATTGTGTTTCGCTTAAAGGATATCTACGAGGTTGACACACGGCGAAAAGTTTTCCATTTCATGATGGTCGGCATGTTTCTTCCGGCAACATACGTTGACCCGACTTATGCAGCCCTGGCGCTCTCTCTCATCCTGGCAATCTTCCTAATTCTGGATTTGCTAAGAGCGAGCCAACTCCCGCCATTGTCTAAACCAATTGCATTCTTCCTCGCACCATATGTCGACGGCCGGGACTTCCGTGGCCCAGTCGTCATTTCTCACATCTTCCTCCTCATCGGTTGCGCCATCCCACTTTGGCTGGCCTTGGCCTCCCTTCCCCGAACGGGCTCCGGCTTCTTCAACGGATGGGAGGTCCCAACCAAAGAAGTTAGCATGGTATCCGGTGTCATTTGCGTCGGATTGGGAGATGCTGCTGCTTCCCTGATTGGCCGTCGCTTTGGGCGCCGGAAATGGTTATGGGGTGGAGGTAAGAGCCTCGAGGGCAGTGTCGCCTTTGTCGCAGCCGTGTTTATTGGCCTTGCGGCTGCAGGTATGTGGCTTCGAATTGGCGGCTGGCCCGTCACTGGCGAGCAGACGAGCCCCATCGTCAGCGCCCGGAACGCAGCGATGTGTGCCTCAATGGCCAGTCTCACAGAGGCCGTTTTAACGGGCGGAAACGATAATGTTATTGTACCAGTAGTGCTCTGGACATGTGTGAAAAGCCTCGGGATTTGATATAAACAATAAATAATAGGTGGGGGGGGGGGGGGCTGAGACGGCGTTTCCGGGACTTATTGGGAGATAGAAATGGCCATTGCCGATAGAAATGAATGAATGTTTATGATGTCTTGTGATACATCTTAACCCTGTTCCTCAATCCCCAAACATTCTTTTTGCATGAACAAACTATGTGCTGCATCTAGAGTATGTCTCAATATTTTGACCTCTGTGTGTGACAGTATGCATGGTCTAAAGTATCAGTATAATATTAAGGAGCAAAACATTGTTCAATAACAACGCCTCTTTGCATGATCCCATGCACAACTCCTATTGTCTATAATATTTGTTTACAGTAATGTGACATCATATCATGATGTTAAGTCTTCCAAAATATCCTCCAACTCGTCCTTCCTGAATGGCAAGCTCAGCAGTTCCGTTCCGATGGCGTCCTTTGTGCTGGTGATGATCTGGTGGTCGTGGAATCTAGGCACAGTCAGCATTCAGTCATTCGACAAATTCCTGTCAGGTTGGGTGTTGGGGGGTTCAAAACTCACTCCTTCAGCAGCGTGCGGAAAGCCATTTCGGAACTGCAAATGAACTCCTCCACAGCCTTGTTGTAAATCATGCGGTACTCGACTCCCGTGGGCTCATCGCTTGCCCCGTTGCCTTCGTCCTCCATGGCAATAAGGACCTCGCCAACAAGTAGACGGAACAGGTTCTTGGCGTTCTCCGGCAAACTGCGCAGGACAAATGCAACACCCTCTCTACCGTTGACATGGTGGGAGTTGCGGCCTAGCAGCTCGTTGACCTCATCTACAACGTCCAGCTCAATAGTATATGGTGCAAAAGTAGTACAGTCATGGAAGACAAAGTTGAAAGCAGAGCGCACGCCAATATCCCACATCAGAGAGAAGTCGGGGGTATCGGCAGAGGCAACAAGGTGTATCTGCGGGTGAGCAGCAAGCTGCGCAAGAGCGGCGTGGTAACCAGGCTTGCGAAGAGGTGCTGCATCAATGGAATTAACGACGAGGGTGAGGTTCATATCCGTGGCGGCAAGTTGGGAAATAATGGACTGGACCATGATGAGAGGCTGGGCCAGGGGGGTGCGCTGTGTAGGATCGATAGCGCTTCCCACATTGCTAAGAATCTCTCTCATGGTTGTGTTGTGGGCATATCCGTTGATCATGACAATTTTGTCACCCTTATCCTTCCTCGCCCGCGAGTGCAGATGAGTCGCAAACATGTGCAGCAGCTTCTTCTTTGACCCAAACCCATATAGACAGATGCCAAACCCTTGTAACAATTCAAATGTCCATTGAGGGAACGACTCGGCATGCAGGCCCTCCAAGTACTCAATGTCCCCTGCATGCCTGTCCTGGTTCTCTCTGACGATGGAAAAGTACTCCTCATGCGTGAGCATGGCCAAAGACCCCAGGGTATTGTTCGACGTCTGCGCTCGACCCGGTTTGTTCTGGGCAAAGTATAGTTCGTGAGGGGGCAGATCGCGAGGTGGTGTTGGAGACCTGGCTTTTCGAGGCCGGCTCTTGCGCCGATTTGTTTTTGACGGTGTTGCGGCTTCTTCAACCGCGGAGGTGTCTCCTGTGACAGCCCCGTCGTCTTCATCTTCTGCGTCACTGGCGTCGTCGAAAATTCGTCGCGCCAAGTTGTCATCGTCCTCCTCCTCGTCGGTAAGGTCGTCGCCCACGACATGTTCTATAAGTGCCCTTGCGCTTTTCCGGTGCGCAGATCGATCTGCAGCCTGTCGCAAGGGGGTGAATCCGTTGCCTCCATTTGCGTTCTTTTTGGGTGTTTCAAAGTTTGCCGTGCGGGCTGCCTTTGGCGTTGGTGTGTTGCCATTGGCGGCGGCGTTCTTGGGCGGTCGCCCTCGGCGTCGTGGTGTCGGCTTTGGGGTTTCGTCGTCGTCTCTAGGCGGAGATACTCCGAGAGGTTTTGGGGATTCTTGGGACTGGCCCACTGCTATGCTCTGTGTGTTGGTATCCGACTCCGTATCATCGGCTAGGGGTGAGTAACGGCCTGAACTTCGTT
Source organism: Calonectria henricotiae (assembly GCA_020623695.1). Taxonomy (NCBI): domain Eukaryota; kingdom Fungi; phylum Ascomycota; class Sordariomycetes; order Hypocreales; family Nectriaceae; genus Calonectria; species Calonectria henricotiae. The sequence goes on from JAHVYB010000177.1 coordinate 105,101, forward strand.
GTCGTTTTACAGGTGTCGTTTCAAGATCCGACTCTGGGATGGCCTCCAGCTCCTGACGACTCCGTTTTCGCAATGACTGAGGTTCTTCTGCCGGTTGCCCAGGCTCGAGCACAGCCTTCTTTCGAGGCATCGTGGCTGATTAATGGGGGGGGGGGGGGGGGGGGGCGGGGGGGGGGGGGGGGAGGGGGGTGAGTCCCCCGGGGGGGGGGGGTGGGGGGGGGATAAGACTCCACTGCGACGCCGGCTCGTGATATGAGTCGGGGCCTTCTGGGGGCTCCGGGGGGGCGCACGCCAGGGCGTGTTCTCGTCTGGCC